>WMED01004344.1:2404-20858 GCA_019650415.1 Pipa parva
GTACTTAAGTCACATTCAAGTGTGCACTCATGTTTGAATATGTATCCATAATATTCTATAGATATAAACAATATTATTGGGTACATGGTGTTAACACACTCAGAGATACACCATACTTATCAATCATCACACCTATTATGACAACGATTATTTTTTTCACCACATTTTATGAACTGCCTCATTTCTTATCTAGGCTTGAATATAACCTATGACTTAATCTAAAGTTTATTAGTTTATCCAGTCACAGCACAAAATGCAATTGTTGGTAATTTGCCATTTTGTCCTTGCCTAAAACTGGTCTGGTTTGTTTAGAAGACCCTGAAATCCTTCCATAACTTCTTCTAACTCTTGATCAAAAACCACTTCTCTTCCTGGAATCTGTGAATCAGTTGAAAATCATATAACCGCAGATTATAGCAAACCAGGATTCCAAATTTCCATGTTTTTCAGGACAAGCCTTTCTTCTGGGTGGCTGACCTTTTAGCTTCTAGGATTAGCTTTAAAATTGTCCTCACACGACATCATAGGTTTTCCTATTGCTATACAACATAATCTTCTACTTTCCATCTCTCCCCACAAATGTTCCTACTGTAAAAATGGAAAAAGTTATTTTTCTCATCTTGATTAAATTATATTTCCAGTCACAATATGAAGGAGAAGGACAATTTGACAAGACAACTCCAACATGGAAGTGATGTAAACATCACATTGTCTTTCAAGTAATCTAGCCAATGTTGTACTTTGTGAACAAATGACTTTATAAACTCATTGTGGTTTAATTTTCTAGTGCTGAAAAATGTTTTATGCATTGCTTTACAAATGTATTATTTTTTTTTAGAAATTTGAGCAGCACCCATGGGAAATATATCATGCAAAATACAGGGATTTACTTTTTTTTCCAGGAAATTTTAAAATATAGTCCAGTCTGGTATATTCAGAAGGATCTTCATTGAAGACACTTCTGTGATATACTTATGACATGTATTTGAGAGAGAGAAAGAGACTATAGGGGGTAATTCATCAAGAAGCGAAGTGAGCTATGATCCGTTCGGCTCACTTCGCTAATAGTAGTATGCGCATGTTGATGTCCTGTATGCGGACATCAGCATACGCATTAAAGGGATTCCTGTCTCGGCAAGGCAACTCTTTTGTTCTTGCCGAGACGGGAATCCCTTTAATGCGCATGCTGATGTCCGCGTACAGGAAAATTGGGTTTTTGTAGATATGTTTTATAAATACACCATAGAACATGATGCGAAAACATTTTAAGATTTAAAATCTATTATTATAGACATCTAATCAACAGAATCATGACAGGATTCTTGTGATCTTATTTTAACCATTGACAAGCCACATAGAAAGTCTTTCATCGGGTGCTAAATTGCAAACTACCCTTTAATAACATATGTCATAGTTGCCTTAGGCTTGGATATAGTTTAATGTCCACTTGAGATTTAGGACATCAATGATATATTTACCAAAGCAAAATATTTTGCCTACAAATTAAACAGTAGAAAGGAATACATTAAGAGAAGCACTGAAATGCCTAAAAAGGGCAATCACTCTATATCTACTTAGCAAGCCCCCTTTGATGGATACTCAAAGAAAATAATGTGGCTTAAACATGTCAACAAGGAGAACAGGAGGGAGCAAATGACAGGACCTTGGGGCACCCCCACCCTTATTGGGAAAGAAGAAGTAGAGTCAGTAGCATGGGAGACAAAAAAGGAACGGTCAAAAAGATAGGAAGCCAGCCAAGAAGCGACTCCTAAGAAGGGAGTGATCGACAATGTCAAATGCCGATGATAGGTCCAGGAGAATTAGAACAGAAAAGTGATCTTTGGCTTTAGCGGCCTGGAGATCATTTGCAAGTTTACAAAGAGCGTTTTTTTTGTAGAAAATTCATTTCTGTTTGGTGTAATGGAAGAAAACAGAAATATATTAAAGGCAATGACTTCTGTAGTCACAGGAACATTGAACTTTCACATCAAGTATATATTTACTTTTTGACTTCCAGAACAGTTTTTAAGCCATGTTGCATTTCATATTTAGCAATCCTACCACATCACACACTGATGGTTTATTTTTTCCCTGATGAAGCTGTATTATATTTAAGGCGAAACGCGTAGGATTGCTACCATCACTCATCAAATATTTGTTTGATCTTGTTCAAATGATACTGTTGTGAGTACTTATCTAGTATCTTATATTAAAGACTTTGTTGATTGATATAATAGAGCACTTTTTTGGTGTACCTTATTTCGAACAATTACAAGAGATTACTATGGAGGTGTAAGATGGATTGGATATCGTAATACAGACGCACCTGTGGAAGAGGAAACGTTTGATACAAGGCGTGTTACTTATGGGCTTCTGGTAAGCGCATATTGTTAAATTGTGTTGCCGTGGTCACATACTACATCTCAAGGTGTTCAGTCAATTCTTCCCTCTCACATTAATCACTGATACTTTGATACACCTCCTGAGAAACTCCTGCTGGTGTCTAGTGGGCTTTTTTTCTCTATTACAAGTTGGTTACTCCTTTTATTGCACTATTTGTGCGTTCTCTTGTGCTTCTCCCCAGGTAAAAACTTTACCGTTTTTTAAATCTTGATCATATGCTTGTAATTTACTTCACTTGTTCTTTGTTACGCACTTCCCTTGTCTGTATTATTACGCACTTCCCTTGTCTGTATTATTACGCACTTCCCTTGTCTGTATTATTACGCACTTCCCTTGTCTGTATTATTACTGTATTGTTGGATTGTACAGCGCTGCGTAACCTTGTGGCGCTTTATAAATAAAAATATACATACATACATATCTCGAGAAGATCCAAACATTATGGCTGCTGGTGGCTTTCTCCTTTGTTTAGAGAGTGATGAGTATGATGAGTCTAGAGGTACAAGATTTACCCCAGGGTATAATGAGAATAGTACATGGTTGACTGCAATAAATAAGCCTTACTACCTAAGGTCTGCATCTTACATATCACTGCAATGCACTATGCTGCAACATTGTATGTACAGTTTTAATTACCACAACAGATCGACTCCTTCTCCCTGGAAAAAAAAGGCATAAACCATAACAGCAAAGAAATAAAACTAAACTAGCTAAATCTGTTTTACAGCCCTCATTTTCATTGATGAGACACAAGGTCTGCAGGTGCAAAGCGTTGACGTTTTACAAGGAAACCTGATGTTTTTTAATAAGAGGACAGTTTAATTACTGAATTAGAGGGATACCCAGTAATGTCTTATATCTTGAAAAAAATCCTGAAATGACTCATTGTTACCTCATCAGTTAAGGTGTCCGTTCATTTTTAATGCTCACCTTGAACTCTGGGTGAAGTTAAGTTCCAGCTGCCAGTTTGCGTGCTCTGGGTAACTCTAAGTATGTTATAAAATACACATGTACAGCCCCAGAGAAAGATATGTTTTAATTTACAGTGCTATAAAATTATTCACTCAGGGATTTTTTATAGGCTTGATTTATTATAAAGCTCAAAGTAAAATATGTGAGAGACTGTAAATCGTTTTACCAGAAAATCTTAACTGATATTACAGTGTTTTCTACTATGTCTAGTTTGATCCATCAAGTAAAGGCTAAGGGATAACATGGATGTAATTTAACATGAGGTTAGAAAGAAAACTTTATGAATTGTCAATAAAAAAAAAAAAACTATCTTAATCTGAAAATGATATACAGTGTATATCAGCAGGAATTGAACTGAAAACAATTCACTACATGGAACAGACAAATAATGGAAGCTAAAGCAATGTATATATATATATATATATATATATATGTGTGTGTGTGTGTGTGTATGTATTTATTCATTTATATAGCACTGATATATTATGCAGTACTGCCCGGGGGGGAAACCCAAGCAAGTGTGGGGAAAACATACAAACTCCATGTGTATACTGTATGTAGTAACGTTTTTGTTAATTAAGGCTGTTTCTGTCACTATGCAACACCTGTTCCATAAGTTCATGCTAGAGGTAGAGCATGGGTTGCATTTGGGGACTGTAACCTTTGGATTGGGTCCTCCTTGCTCAGATTTGGAAGAATGTGGGCACTTGGGGCGGTACTTCACAGAAAAACATGGATGCAAGGGATTTTAATATCAAAATGCAATAAACAATCTTTTATTATACAACTGGTGGCACAAAAATATAGAATAAGGTAGATCAAACAGTAGAAGAGATGCAGGCACAAATATTTCTTCAGGAGGTACTTTCAACAACTAGCTGCTTCTATAGGATAATGTGGTGTTATATGTAAGAACCCAGTCTGCAATGTCACACCTTATTCATTAAAATATAATGTTTTGAAGACATAAGCAGTGTGCTTTATTCTATATTTATATACTGTATATATACTGTATATATATATATATATATATATATATATATATATATATATATGAGTCCAGGCAGCTTCATCTGTATATATTAAGAAGCATGGGTGGACCTACAGGACAGAGCAGGGGTGGGTCTACAGGACAGAGCAGGGGTGGGTCTACAGGTCACCCTGGAGACCAAAAAAAGTTCACCAACCAGAAACCATTGGGGCCTCGGGTCTGGTCTCATTCGTGGCCCTCGCAACTTATATAGTTATGCCACTGGCAAGAATAAGGAACCCCCACTTATATTGTTTATGCTATCCAGTTGCTGACATCACTGCTGCTATTATTCTAATATAAAGCAGGATACAATGTTCTCTATATAATGTCTACCCCCTGCATCCCATCATAGTACTAGAATCAGCTTTTATCTGCTTCTGGTCAACCTCGTCTCCTCAAATGCCTGAGATACTTTCTTGTTTTGGACATGGTTGTTAAGGGAATTTAAACCTTTTAAAGTGATAAAATCTACCATAATAATAGTAATAGATTTTGCTTGTTAGGGTCTAGTAACCCAGCAACTAGTACTTATAGGATTATTGACTAAAGTGAGAATTCGACTGTTGAAGTGAATTCTCATCACTTCGGGTGGCTACACCCTGATTCTCTACTCCTTATTCACTAAACAACAAATTCCCATAGACAAGTCGTGACAATAGTAAAGTCGCGACTGTGAAGGTTTTTTCATAATAAAATGACAGCAGCCATCTATTGGGTAGTGTGTGAATTCACACCCTTACGCAGCAATTCAGAATTTAGTCAATAACCCCTTGAGTTGAATCAAGACTTTAACAGCAATGTTACAGGTCAAAATATTTCTGTAAAAGGCTCTATTCAATGTTTTCATGAATGATAATTATAGTTCTTTGTACACCATCTATAAATAGAGCTTTAGATTCAAAGCTTTTATTCTGCGTTTTATTTCTGCGGCCTGACAGAAAGGACATTGACGGTTATTTAGATTCAACTGCTCGTGAGGGGAACGATCATTCCTGTGCTGTCACAGAAAGCTCCTTATATTTTATTTAGACTGGTTTAACTTTGCTTACAGTGTTGCAAAGATTTCAAACTGCACACATCAAATGAATCGTGGCTGGGAAAATATGCTGTTTTTTTTAAATGCTTGATTAAGCTTACCAGAATCTGGTGAGCAGTTAGCACTACTGATTGGCTGTCACGTGTGATGATTCACTTTCCTTGGTGCAACTGTTGATGTTCCATTTTCATTTATACACTGAGACACGTCTATTTTGGGTCATTTTGGGTCTTTTTCTCTTATATATATAAGATATATATGAGATATATATATAAGATAAGAAAATGCAGAGTAAAATTTTAAACAGTCGAGCTGTTGTTACATAAAATATTCTTATCAGAATCTAACAAAGCAAACAAATACAACATCATCGCGGTTAAATGTAAATGCTAGGAAGGATATTAACTTCCCCCCCCAAAATAGATGACATTTATTTTTGTTAAGTAGGGTTTCAACTATCCTTGAAATAGCTTTAATGCACCGGCACTTGTTACTAAAAACAGAAACTGGTGTTGCAAAAAGAAAGGAACATTTTTTAGGACAGAAATATCAGATGTTCATCGTATAAGGAATAAAGGAGAAGAATGAGACAGAGTTATAATTTTACTGGTGATGGAATGGATAGATATAAGCAAAGATTTCAAGAAGCATTATTTTCTATTTAGACATAAATCATGATGATTTATAACGTGTAGTCAGTTTTATTTGACTATATAGTCTATCATAGATTTATTTAGTGCTTTGCCAATGCAGGGATTATTGCAATTTAGTTTAGGATATGTGATATTCTATTGGAGAAGCCAAGAGATTTTAGGAACGATGTTACAAAGCTACTTGTTAGGCAGAAGGTGACTATGGCGACTGCCGTCTTTGGCGTTGTAATAGATGAGATTGTATAGAGAATAATGTAGCCCTTTCTGTAATTTATAAGGATATTAATAGACACCGAGGAGTTCCCCAACCAATTAAAGGAGAACTAGAGGTCGAATAAAAAAAGGAGACATGTAAAAAAATACCTTTTGGTAAGTTGAAAAGTTGCAGGCACAGCTTGGACTGTGCTGTCATTTCACTGCACGGAGGCAGACTTGACAGCCCTTGCACTGGCACAATAGGAATGTTAGCATGTAGCATATAATATACAAAGTGTAGCAGAATATCATTTGTGGAATATATTCGCCTGTAGCTGAAGGTTCGATGCCAGACACATGAACCTGTGCTGAAACAAATTAGGTTTATGGACTGGAATACACAAAAGAAGCAATTTTATATTGCTTAACCCTTATTGAATGCTAGCTAGCATGTTCAGAGGCTTCTGTCATGGATGTCCTGCATGTTTATAAGATATAAAGACAGAGGAGCAGAATTATTGTGATAGGATTATGTTTCCTACTGGGACTGTGCACCTGAGAATGACAACGGTATAAACTGTGACTCTAGGATTTTAAGTTGCCCACAAAGAAAAGGCAAGTATGTACAGTACAAAGAAATTAACTTATCCACTGCCGACTGCATAGAAAATGAATTACCCACCCACACACTGCGTCCTATTTTAACAGGTATAATCTATTAGGTGACTCATTGTCCCCTTAACCTACTTCTAAAGCAATCAATGTTGTTTAATGTGCTCCCTGTCTCATCTAACAGATGATTTGCACTTAACAACCACTTATTTTGACTCGATAACTAGTGAAGGTTGTGCTGTAAACACATTATGTTTCCTCAGTTGCTGAATTTGGAGCAAGAATAGACAGAATCGTCAATAGCAGTGAGTGTTGTGCTTAAATAAGTAAATAATGAATGGCACATCGCCCCCATGTTGCATCCTTTGCAAACCAGTGAGAGTAGTTTAAAGTATTAAATATAGAAGGGAGTCACGCTCTTCATGATGGGAAGCTTATACTATTCCACTACATTACAGTTCCCATCATGCTGGTGGACTTCCCAGTTAAGGCCACAGAAGCTATGCTCAAAACAAAGGGGATTAATCATCAAAGTGTGAATTGTCACATAAATGCATGAATTTGTGACTACACTCCACTTTAGCAAATTTGCATTCTTTTTTTGCAATGTTGTGAATATATGTCACTCTGTTTGTGACAATTCTAAGCATCAGTACTGACGATATTGTCCTTTATTATATTAACTGCAGAGTCGGATCTTATCGGATTCATGTGAATCCAAAAATGTTCATTCGATTCCGTTTTTAGAAAAGATCTTTTGTTATATCAGAAATGCTGCGTCTCCATAAAGTGTTGACTGTTATGAGCTTTGAACTATTTATCCATATGGATATTTTAAGCTGTCACATCATAACAGTTGGATAAAGGTTTGCCCATTTAATATTACAAAATGCAAAAGATGGAGCAGCAGGGCAGAAAAATGATGATCTATATGATTTAAAGGGGGTTTGTTATTAAACTGAGCAGTTATTACAATTTAGCTTTCTTCCTATCAAAAAATGTTGAACACTTCGAACATTTTATATATATATACTTTGTATCTATATATATATATATATATATATATATATATAGATAAATGCATATAAACACCAAGCCTCATTTGTGTGTTTTTTCTTCTTGTCAGAGAAAACAATCACATGATTTTTTTAATTTTGTTTTTCTTTTAACTTAAGTGCCTTTAACCACAGTTTTTGTTTGCGGTATGGCTATAACAACTCTGCAACTTGAGAACGGTTTCTTTGGCTTTATTCATTTTCTAAAAGATGTTCAACTGGCAAAGGTTTACTTTCTGATAAAGGTGTAAATATGGCATAAACGAGGGGATATGTGCACACACCACTACCCACACCTTGCTGTAAGTCAATATTCTGTATTTCGAAAATGTTCTTTCTAATCTGGTTGTCCAAAAATACCTTCTTGTTTTAAACAAAAGTCTATTCCTGGAATATAATGACGTGAGTTACTTAGGGTAACCCGCCAGTGGTTTATATTCCATTGGTTAATTAAAGTTTACATCATTTAATCTGTGAATATTAGGGTTTAAGTTGTTTTTGCGTAATCTGATTGCCCAGCGTCCCAGATTAGTTTCCTTGTAGGGAAGCTAGGAATGCAAGAAAATGTTTAGAACACTTATTGAGAAATGTGTGGTTTCTTAGATGCATTGGTATAGTTTGCCTCACACCGCTAGAACCGCACTTACGTTTTAGACATTAACATCTTTCTACTCCTGTGGTCCCTTATTGACTTTCCAAGCATTTTGTCAATGGTGTCTTACGAAGAAACAGAGAAAAACATTTCATTGTTTAAAAAATATTACAGCGTAATGATACACAAATTATTTTGACTTTAGCCAAGCGCAGACACAGCTATCAAAGTCTGGGAACAGACTACTGCAGTCATTTATGGGAATAGTGTAAACTAGGCCACACTGCCATGATTGCACATTTCAGGGCGATGGTGACGTTAGCTCCAGAAATTTCCATAAACTAGTAGAGAAGGTGATTAGAACCATTTTTTTTTTGGTGGCTTTGGCCTAAACAATAAAATAGTTTGTTCTAATATACTAATGTGAGGATTACTCTTTCGCAACGCACAGAGTTAAAAGGTATATTTTAATTCCAGACAAATTATGGACACTAATAATAAATGGATATTTAAGTCATGACTTCTGAGTAATGCCAGAAACTTCTGCGCATAAGTGATGTATAGTAAAAAATAAAAAGTTTCTTAAGAAATCCAAGAAAGCTCAATATACAAAAAATGGCTGCAACTTCTTCATTCTTAAAGACCCCCTAAAGACTGGAAAAATACCTAAGGTATAAAGCTAATTTGGTACCTATATTTAAAAAGTGGTTCTAGTTTTACCCCAAGTGACTATAGATCTGTAAGCCTCATTTCAACTGTGTGTGAACACTTGAGGGGCTGTTGTGGGATCATATATAAGTTAATGATTGCTACTCTGTATAGTCCTCTGTTACATGTTTGGTAAGAAACCCAAGAGAGCATTTTACTTCTATTAGACTCTACAGTATAAAACTTTTGATTGTGCTTATCAGAGAAGCTGTATCATAAAGGTTAAAAGCATAACCTGGAATGAAATTAACACCACTAATTAACGGTGTCATATCTCATTAGCAGAACAAAATTGATAGTGTAAAATGGGATGTGGCACTTTTTTAAACAGTATCTCAAACTTGATCTCTATACAGGGTGAATAGAAGGACTCAATACCCAGATATCATTAAATTTCTTAATATTAAATAGATTCTGTCATTATGTATTTGACCAATGATGATGGAGAGGTAACTCCTCATTCATCATAGAAGCACCCACTAGTTTAATACATAATAGTAATGATGAAATCAATTTAACAAAAGAGTCTTAAAGATATGTAGGTGTTTCTTAACTCTGCACTCACCATGTATATAAAAACATTGTATTAACTAATAGCACAAAATTTATTTTGAGATGATTGACTAAAATGTCTTAAAGATATCTAGGTGCTTTACAACTTTTGAATCAACCTGTAAAGTAATGCAGACATAAATAGAAGAAGCACAATAACCCACCGGCGTTCGGTCCAGTGTCATGTCCCTCCTGTACGTGCACGTCCATCACATTCGTGTGCTGCTGACATCTTGTTGGGCTGCAGTGACATCACGGGGGTGCACGCCTGGTGTGCACAAAGGCAGGAACGCGCCTGCCTCTCTGCCTATATAAGGCTGATGCATTCCAGACCCTGCGTCCGATTATAAAACCTTCTTGTGCTGGCTTTGGGCTCTGTTAATTACAGTCAAGTTCCTGTTACTCTCTGTTATTATTAAAGTTTGTCTGTACCAGGTTTATCTCTGCCATTGCTAGTGACCAGATTCCACTGTCTCCATACTTGTGCTCACCTGTTTCCAGTCTCGCCTGTGCTCTACCTGTCCTCCATATTGAACCACCTCTGAACAGTTACCTTAGGGGCCGTGACCTGGGTACTCTTGGCAGCAAAGCCCAGTACTTCCTTGCGGGGGTTAAAGGTGAAGACTGGAGAGTACCTTAGACACCACGCTTTAAGGTTAGCTAGCGCCAAGTTCTCTGTGGTTTCTACTAGCAGTCTCCTTCTCCACAACTTTCCAGTATCCCATCATTACACAGTCTATCAGTGGATTGATATAACAAAAATGCAGCACTTATGTTTAAAAATGGTTCTAGTTTGAGCCCTTTGACATCATTTAAGTAAGGGCTCATAGTAAAAATGGTGTAGTTAAACCACCATTGCTTTAAAGCACACTGTTTCCATCTATTGGTGTGGAGTACTATAAGTTTCAAGTGTGCTACTGTTTGCTGTGTTGTGATTAAACTGTTCCTGTTTGAAGAACCAATGGTGCCAATGATTGATTTAAAGGTACAGGCATTACTCCTAATGTAAGTGGGGCCTATCCCCTGAGAGACTGAGGGCCTCATTGACTAAAGTCCCATTAGCCTCAAATTTGTGTCTATTCTCCACTTCCCCATGTTCTCTTACTGAACAAACTCTGGAAATTACACAACCATATGATAGTCTTGATCTGACAGAGCTCTTCACATCATTTTGCGTGCACGTGCACAGGTACTTCTAATACTGACTAAGAGAAACAGTGGTGTGAAGGTGCGAATGTGACTATGTGTACTGCTCCAAATTCACTTGTTTGACATCGCCACTTCAGGCTGGTAAATTGGGGGATTGAGGGCAGGGCTCCAGTGTGGTGTGACAATGGTGACTGTGTGACTAAGTGACAACCTGACCTAGGGACAAAGTGAAATAAAAACAGACAAAATATTCACAGAATACAATTAGTGGGATATGATGAGACTGACGTCACTGCCCTTCACTTGCTTTACTCTGCATGACTTCTCATGTGACTTCGATCCGACTGAATACACGCCACACTACACATGCAACAGCAATCGCTGCTTTCCTACTTTGGCGATGTGACTTGAATTGTAGTGAGGTGAATTTGAAAGATGAATTCAGAATTTAGTCAATGAGGCCTTGCGTGAAGCTTTGTGCAGAAACCTAGTCCAGGAGTGGATGTAAATGCAAGGAGTATGTTCATAATAGCATTACAAGTGCTTTCTTACATAGGTATAGCCTATTTAAAAAAGCAATGCATTGTCAATATTTGATGCATTTTTTTTAACATTATAAAGTTGTCTTCGATCCTATATAAATTAGCAGAAACCTTTATCTAACCAAAATATCTTACTTAGTACTGATAGATGAGAATGGTTCCCCCAATAGTTTTTGATCTACAATTCCAAAACACATAGGCATGTACACACAAACATACAAACACCCAACACACACAAACCAGTTTATTGTGCAAAACAAGAAAATGTTTCTCTCCATGACTAGATAGGACCTGCTTACAAACTGAAGGAACAAGCACACAGATTTTCTTTCCTATCAAATCCAGTAATCATTTGAGGAATGACTAATATTACGTGAGTTTTGGGAACTGCACCTGGAATTGAGAAGCTCTTGGGACCTAGTGTTGAGTGACAGGTCCATCTCAGGGATGCTAAGCCTGAGGAAATGAAATAGCTGTTTCTTCATCAGATTTGGCAAGATCTGCATTTTGCATTGAGTATCTGCTCCCCTCTCAGATTTCCACTTTACTTTTTATATGAGTTTGTCCTATTTTTTACCATGACAACTTAAGCATATTGGATTTAGATTCTAAAAAAAAAGGCACATTCATCAGTCTCCTTAATTTCCTATTTATGAACATCTGGGGAGAGTGAGGCCCCACTAAGCCACTTTTCTAGTAGATATTTGTAAAATGGTTATTGTGTGTGATTAGTACTTTATAGAACTACCTCTCTGCCAGAGAAGTTTCTTTGACATTTTATAGGAGGATTATTGTGATAGTACAAGTTAATATTAATGTGTTGATACAAATGGTTACAATGCACCATTATAGTAAATCACCTCCTGCATCACACAGTGTTGGCAATACAAATAATGCTGAACATCACATCAGCTCTAGCCTAGTGAGAATCTAAGCAAGCAAAGAGGCCATTGACTAATGGCTTACTGAGGCATGGCTGATATTCTCTCAAACTTTGGGTGAAAGTTATTAAACTCAGAAAGACCCACTCTGGGTCTTTCTGAGTTTACCGGGAAAAAATCTTGCATTGTTCTCGAAAAATTTCTCAAGATCAAGTTTTTCGCTCTCGATTTTTTGAAATTTTTTGGATGGTAAGGTAGTCATACTTTACATTAGTAGCATGGCTTCCTTTCCATTGAAAATATTGAAAAATCAGGATAAAAAAACTCAAACTCGAGATCTCGAAAGAAATCTTGTGAGAACAATGTGAGATTTCTCCCGGTAAACTCGAAAAGACCCAGAGTGACCTTTCCGAGTTTAATAACTTTCGCCCAAGTGAATTTGCTTTCCAAAGTGAATTGGCAGCAATCCTTGAACTGTTGCAAAATAAATTCTGCATATTGATAAAACTGCATATGATCACAGTGATGCCATAAATCGTGCTTTCTAGTTTCGCAAAAAGGAACATCATCCTTAAATTCATCCCAAATAGCCATATTTCTTCTAAGCTATTTGCCATAGAAATCATACTAGCAATATGAATGTATTAATATAAAGAAGGACAATGTCACCATTGTCACCAAAAAGTTTCTTTTAAAATATCCATTTCAATAGTAGATTAGTCCTAGTTCATGTTGGCACTTCGTCACCATATTATCTAAGCCTTTCATGTACAGTAAAATGTCACTAGAATATTCACAGTAATCCTGCTGTAAACTCCCTAATTTGTTACTTTATATCTATCAACTTGGCTAACTTATACCAGAATGCATTGCACAAATTTGTCTTTTGATGCATGATGAATACCTAAAGTGTTGTCATATTTGAAGTGCTTAAATATGCAGTCAGTGTAATGTCATAAGTGGAGCACAGATTTACAACATCGCCTTTCTGGGTTCACATCAGGGCTGCTGGATTAAAATCTCAGGAGTTTATAGACAAAGAATGTTTGTCGCCTCAGGCCATACCCACTAACTGACCACTTGCCTTTGTGCAAATAATCACTGACTAAATTATTCAGTGAAGTGCAACTGTCTGACCCATAATTTCATGGAAGGTGAAATCACAAATATCAGGTTTAACATTTGAAATGTAAATATGCTTAGTTAGAATTTATCCACCTGAATTGTCTGCCTAACTCCCTGACAGGAACAGAAGTGTTTCTCTGTTTGAACAACCTATAGTCAAGTCCTCACATACATATAAGGAAATTCAGCCATTTTCTTCCCTCCTGATGAGTACTAGGCGTAGGTCACTAAAGCACTCGGATCTGCGCAGCTAACTCATGTGCTCTGCAGACCCAAGCCTGAGCGTAAACTGATGGGGGCAGTCCTCAGTTCTAACTGGCAAGTCTTCCCAATTTACTTTATTTAAAGTCACTTCATGCAATATCAGTCAGTAAGATTACCATTGGTTATTAGGAAAAGCCTGTAAATGAGAATGAAAGGATAATTTGTTTAGGGGGTAATCCAGAGAGGAGGGTTAAATACTTACCAATCACATTCCTTCTGCACTGCCTCTTGTGCTCTGTAAACCCGCTAATAATTTTTTTCTACTGCATTGCTGAAATTCTCTTCACTTCCTGCTGCCACATGAACCTCACCGAAACAAGAATTCTGACCTTATACTGCTTCTGCGACTGAAGCAGGTAGTGAGGAAGATTGCAGTACTGCAGTGTAAGACAAGAAGATAGACTTTAACAGAGAGTAGGAGTCAGTGCTAGATATTGCATCAAGTGCATTATATATTAACACTTGAACAGCCAATGCCTCTGGAGTTATACCTTGATTTTTAGTTTCTAGTCTTTTCCTTTAAATATTTCATTAATCTGTATAGTGATTAGTAATATAAGAAAAAACTAAAAAAAACCTAAAAATAAGTTGACAACATGGATAATTTATCTAGATTTTTTATTACACATACATACACTCATACGATAATAAGTCTTTTGTTTACAAATGTACATTCTTAAACCAGTTCAACTTTGTGAGGAAAAAAAAACTTTTTGTTAAATATAATAATATATTTTTTGGGCTTGTTAATAAGTTTACTGATTTACCTAATTAATTAAAATGTTTGTTTATTTTATATTGTAAGACAGGACATGTTATGTTTACATGGATTTTTGAACTTGGCAGTGGCGTCACAGATAAGATTATGTAGGTAGAGCTGTGTTTAGCTTTCTTAATAAATACAATTTTGTGCAGTCAATGCCTTGGTTGTGAAGGAGTTAATAAAAGTCATTTTCACTGTTAGATGGCGTGCTGAGCCGGCATCATTTTTTTTTCTTCTTTTCAGCAGGTGAATTCCTAAGTCATCTGTTGGAGATTTGCACTCCATGAAAAAAGCACATGGCTCTCTAGAAGGGGTGGGAGGTGGTCTTTTTTGGGGGGGATATGATGAGATTTGAGAAAGAGAAATAGAGAACCATTTCTTTTAGCACTGAACCCCCCCCCCCCCCCCCCCCCCCCCCCCAAGCTGAACAAAATCACTGATTTGAGTCTGTTCGATATAGGGTGGGAAAGAAAGTCCTGTAGCCTGCTTTAATGAAATTCACAGACTTGAAGAGGAAACTAAAGGTTATTTATAGCACAAAGAGGAATGCGATGCCTAATTGTGCTTAGTCTGTTGCTAAGTATGTAATCTGTTTGTCATTAAATTTTACAACCTTTCACCAATATACCCATTTTATTTTTTAAGGGATATACAAAGTGGAACTAAACAATACCCTGATTAAGTCAGTCTAAGAAAACTATTGAAGGATCAGTTATTTTTTCCAACTGTTACGATGACCTGTTTAATGCATTTCCCAAACAGATGTATATTTTGTTAGAAATATACTGTATATGTGAGCAGGAGGTAAATGCATTTCCTCTTGCTGGTGAATCGTCACATTTTCCTTAAGAGGTATCATGTTTTCATTACATTTACACCCAAATCCTACTTAGCAACTAATATCTAGATTATTTTCTTTTCCAAGGAAAAAAAAAAAAATTAGCTTTTTTTCCTTTTCTAATAATAATAATAATTAAATATTTGTAAATGTTTGTACTCACGTATTTACATTTGTTTTCTAACGGACTGGAAATTTAATTGCAGACATAAATTATAACTTGCTTTTGGTCATTAATGAATATGTTTTTGGCAAAATGGATAACCTTTCTTAGCTAACTTAAGGGCAGTGCAGTGGCTCAGTGGTTAGTACTGCTGCCTTGCAGCGCTGGGTTCTGGATTCAGTTCCATATCAGACTTCATCTGCATGGAGTTTGTATGTTCTCCCTGCACCTGTGTTGGGTTTCCTCCCAAAAACATACGTGTGAGTGACTGAATAGGGAAACTAGTTTGTAACCTCCACAGGGCAGGTACTGAAATGAATGATAAAGCTCTGCATAATATAGTAGCACTATACAAAAATAAATTAATACAAAATCTAAAGCTAGTATGAACTGCCGTAACTTCTGGAATTTGAAGAGTGTTTTAGGAATCTTGTTTGTTGTTTGTCCATTATAATTCTTTTCAGAGTGCTTCGACCGTATGCTGTTAAAATTGATAAAGTTCATTTAAAACTTTCCAAACATTATCATGACCCCTCCTCCTACATGACCCCTCAGCAGCCCCTGCCCAATAAGTTTACTTAATTTGCTCCAGGGTGTACCAGAGAGGGGCAGCACTATTTTTAGTTGTGGGCCATGGGCCTATCTTGTACCTGAGGAGGGGACACTGGTTGCATGCATAACTGTTATTCCACTTCTGGAAATGTGGTATATTTATTGAAGTGTAATGATTGTAAAGTATTGTTACACCTTTGCAATATTACAGTTATGGCCATTCTGAACACATAAATGGAATTCATCAACCAGGGCATTCTTAAAGTAGGTCTAGTAACTCATATCACCCAATTTAACTCAAACCTTTAGTTCAACTATTTAGCCCTTAGGGTACTCTAAAAGCTTTTGTTGTTTTGTAGTAAAGCAGAGTTGCTCTGTAGGAAGGTGGACCAAACTTCCATTTAAAAGTCATATACTGTACCTTTACAAATGTACTGGTGTGGAGTCTCTCATTGTCTAAAATGATACAACTGGGGGAATTTCAGCCATTTGATACCAGTACCAGTAAACACTGTCAGATATTTAGAGTCCCTTAAATATACAGCAGAAATTATTTACTTAAATTTATAAATATAATAAAAAAACTTTGCAGGTGCAACTACATACTGTAAGTGTATTCAGACAGATGCAGCATTCAAGCTTGCTCTTGCTGTACATACATGGGGTGAATACCATCATCAGTCTATTGTGAAAATTAAAAATTTGTTCTGTAAATATGCAGGGTTTACACTGGTTTCTTTCATACCTTTATACAAAGCCCTGTGAAAAGCAAAGCCTAGAGTGATAATTAGTAATAGGTTTACTTGCTAGAAATGCATTCAATTAATCTTTAAACTAAGTCAATGAATTATTTACTAGCATTAAGTTAGAAAAGAACAAGAAAAGTTATGTAACATATGTATCTTTAAAAATCTATAAGGCTTTTATGTTCTTATTTTCCTGGAGCTCATAGTAAATGGGTCAGATCTGCTGTAAAAGTCCGTTGTATTGCACTGGAATGCAGAGGATGAAGGGGGCCTATTATCTCTGTTTGCAATAATATTCAGTGTGCGAACAATCACTACTTCTGCACAGAGGTCCCTTAGCATGTTCTGCTGCTAGACAGAAAAGCTGAGAAGACATGATTTGTCAGCAGGCTACTGGGTTAATTCTCTTTTAGAACACTGTTCTGTTCAGTGTGGCTGTGCTGTGGTCTTTTGGGGCAAATTTCCATCATTACACAAGTCTAACAAATTCAGTAACCACCATCCCTTTATTAAACTCTGTGCTTGCAACTGTGCATTGCCCTCAATTGTTCTTATATGGGTTGTCCTCAAAGAGACTTGAACTGTCTAATTGGTGTCATATTCCTGTTGCCCTGTGTATATTTGTAGTGTCCTGTACTAGTATACCGTTGTCCATATTCTTTTTTGCCTGATTCCTGACTCCAGTTCCAGCCTCCTGATTACTGACTTCCACCCTGTTCTGCTACCACTTCGACCACTTTACTTTTGGCACCCTTGCTCACCCATCTGGAACCACTGGGCATCTCATCTCGGTAAGTACTTGCAGCACTTGAATAGCTGGAGGAAAGACCCAAAGCCAGAGGTGACTGCTAAAGGCAGGATTCCCAGTTTTCCCCTAAAATTTGCAAGACAATATATCTCTTAATTAACTAAAGAGGCCAACCAGTAATGAGAGAACTAGCTGTCACCCAGTATTGAACATGTCCTCCATCACATAGCAAGATTGCTAAAAGCTCTGTTAAATGACAAAAAAATAATTTTCCTTTTCCATACATACAGTGTTACCTCACAACCCATAAAAGCTAGGGGACCAATATAATTTATGGAATTATGGGAAAAGACATGCAAATCTTTTCTATGTTCCCCTGTGACCAGCCATGCATTTAGAACTGGCTTCAATAAAGTTATAAATCCAACCTAATACACTAAATCCGTCTTAAAACTGTTCAATGGCAAAGAGCTTAATGTAGGATTTTGTTATTCAAAAGGAATGGCGCAGTAAGCAGGCCAAGAAAGTCTTCCATCCATGTCAGAAGCTTATAGTACAGACATTAAGGCAAACTCCATTAAACTGTATTATTCTTTTTGGGCCAATGTTCCATTAGAATGTGGTCAGTTTTGAAATCTGATGCCCCTAGGGCAGTTTATTGGTTTAGCTGAAGTAAACTGCAAACCAATTTTTTTAGAGGTGATTTATATGTACATACTGTAAAGGAAATGCAGAAATTGTGCCTATTGGTAGCTATAATACGTATATTGAATGTAATTAATACTTAGAAGGAAAGTAAGAGTGTTTCAGAGGTTATCTGTAATTTGGAAGGTTGGTTGGAAGTGCTGATTTAAAAAAAAAAAAAAAAGAAA
>WMED01004345.1:0-20857 GCA_019650415.1 Pipa parva
AACTGTATATAAGTGAATATTACATCCCTTTCTATGTCTCCCTGTCCCTAGTTCATACTCTAAAGAATAAACCGACCGCTTCTAATCTCCAGTAAATCAGGTGTACAATAGTGTTGGGTGCTCAGGAGTAATCTCGGACGACTTGCAAGGTAAAAACAAGGTATATATATAACTCCGGCACTCCTTTGTAGAATTAAAAGTCTCTCTTTATTGCATCTTCAAAGATAAGTTAAAAACAACAAAGCTATGTCTCCCTGTCTCTAGTTCATGTTGTCACTTTTTTTTGTTTGTTTTTTGAATATGATTTTTCCAAACACTGTTGACTTTGAATTATTTTTGAAATGAAACAACTGTGAAGTGTTAATAGAAAAATGAGGTAGAAAATTGGGGAAAAAAGCAATTAAAAACATAGTCAGAACCATTACAATACATTGTACATTTCAGAATTGGAAAAATTCAATACTTGTACATAAAAAAGTGCTAAATGTTTGAGAGACTTACTTCTGAGTTCTGATTTTAACAAGAAAGACATTAAACAGTTGTGCACATAGATGGTACCTAGGGTTGAATAGGCACAGCTAAAGAAATGTGATTTAAATGCCCTTTCCTATTTGAATTGGCATGGCAGTTGTTCCAATGCAGCACTTGTAAACATGTTATCTTTAAAGTTGAATATATGAAATGTTTTTCTTTATCTTTACTGATAGGAGCCATGTTATTAAACAGAACTCACACAGTCCCATTGTTTTCTATGGCGCTTTACATAATACATATTCAGTAAGTGTGTTCAAAATCCCAATGTTTTGGACCCAATTTTGAATTTTTGGAGGCACAGATGTAATATCTACTAACTATAAATGCATTTTCAGGCTTCTACTAAGCCTTTGTCCCACAGTTGAAACATTGGAAGGTGTGATTACCTGCCCTGCAATCTGTGCGTATAACTTCACAAAGAACAAACGCAAGTGAAAGTGAAAAGAAATATGGAAATGCTAAACTTTAGGGAGTAGATTTGTTCCTACACATTTCTGAACTACTAAAGAACAATATATTTTACATCCATCGTTTTTTATAGTAGAAATTCCAGTTTTAACTTCCTTCAGGGAGTAGTTTACTATTCAATTGTATTCCTATTTTTTATATATATTTAGAGTGATTGCCTAGAGAGGAGTAAAAATAAATCTAGGTATTTAAATCTAAGTATATCTTGGCCTTTTGCCTTGTTCCCTTTGAATGTACAGATGAAGTGATATACAGTACAGCCTTATAACTTGTGCTAAATTTAGTAAAATATGGACTCTCTTATACATATATTTTCTAATGACATTATATTGGCTGAGAGCACTAATGCACGCCTCTACATGTGTGTATGTGCTTATAACTCATCTTGGCTCAGTAAACATGTTGGCCTGGCAGTTGGGTGCTATTAAATGACCATGTGTTCCTCTATGATAACATAAATAAAACCACAAAATTGGGAAGTTTTAAAAAAGTTTTGGTAGCTTTCCTTTCTCATCAATTTAATAGGTCAATGACTCCAAAAATCATAGTCCAAGCTAATTTAATCCTACTGTATATACTCATTCATTACCTCCAAAATTTCAGAAACGTTTGACATTTTAAGGGGTGAATGAAATACATCAACACTGGGTGGGTGTTTGTTTATGTAGAAGACCTCAAGTGCCTTCATTCGGCAAAAGAGATTAGGAAACATAAAGCATAACAAATAAATAAAAAAAAACAGAAATTTCACTTTAAATATTATAAACATTTAAGTATGGATCTAGTGGAAGTGGAAGTCAACACACAGTGAAGACAGCTCACCTTTAGGGTGAATTTTATTAAAGTTGGAAAGACCACTCTTGGTCTTTTTTAGTTTATCACGCAAGATCTCACATTGTTCCCACAATTTTACTGCGTGAGTTTCTCGATCAAGTCCACTACACTGGGGGAGTAACTGGATGTCATACACTTTGATTTTTCCACAGCATTTGATACCATGAAACATAAAATGAGGATGCTTGGACTGTGGTAAAATGTGTGTAAGTGGGTTAGTAACTGGCTAAGAGGTAGAAAACAGAGGGTGGTTATTAATGGTAAATACTCACACTGCGTTACTGTTAATAGAAGGGTACCCCATGGGTAAGTTTTGGGCCCTCTTAAATATATTTATAAATAACCTTGCTGAGGGATTCCATAGTCAAATTTCAAATTTTACCAGTGATGCTTAACTCTGCAAAGTAGTTAATACAAAGGAAGAGAGTATTTTATTACAGATGGATCTAGATACATTGCAGGCTTGGGCAGGAAAGTGATAAATGAGGTTTAACACTGATAAATGTAAGGTTATGCATATGGGAAGCAGAAATGCATGTGTAGATTATTTTCTTAATGGGAAAACACTGGGAAAAACAGATATGGAAAAGGATTTGTCTAAAGTACAAGTTCCAGTTTAACTACTACAGTTCCTCTACATATCCCATCTTTTGTTACAGCTTAGCTGTTCCTGCCTTCTGCTCCCCTACAACCCAACTACCATAGATGAGGGTTACCTGTGGGCCATGCCCTGACAGTTCATTTATGGCCAATTCTAAAGTGAAGACTGGAAGCTTGATAGACTCTGTGCCCTTGAATTAACCACCACAATTTCCACTGTGGTGAAGAAGACCCACAGTTTCTTGTTGTGTAACGGTAAGCTCAGTGTAGTAACAAGAGTTTGGCATTTCTGGCAAAAATTACAACAAGGCCAAAGTTCTGGTGATTTCCTTGGGTATTGGGTACCTTTAGATCATACTACCCACTTTTTGATTAAAAAAAGAAGCTAAACTCTGAATACTTCTGCCAATTTTCACCCAAGGAAGAAAGAATTACGCCCAGTCCAAGAATCAAAACAACATAGAAAACTCTTGTTTTTGTAACTCTTGACTGTTCCTTTACTTTCAGTTATTTGATAAATGGAGAAAAGGGCAAACAAAACTGTCTGGAAAAAGAAAGAAAAGTTGTTTTTTTAATTTAAAAATTACATGAAAAAACTACTGATAATGCATTGTGATATGTTGATTAGTTGTATCAAACTATTGCTTAATAATTCAAAGCATTATATTCTACCAATTTTTAAGATACTTTTGTAGCTTGTCACTTATCTATAATACAGATGTGGAAGTGGTAACATTGTCATTTAACACCTTATAATGTAACTCAGTAGAAATTAGTAAGTTTAACTGCAGTTCTAGGGAAAAACTACTGCCATCAGAAATCACAGGGTCACACACAATCTCTCTCTTTCCGGGCCCCCCCCCCCCCACCCCACCCCATGCAGTACCCCCTGTTGGGGCCCTAATAATGCATAGTGATATCTTGATTAGTTACATCAAATTAAAAAAATCAACGTTGCTGCCTTTTGACAAAATTATCTCTGCTATATTAATATACTCTCAGCAAAAATGACAATTGTTTCAAAAATGAACATGTTATTTGAAACACAGACACACAGGCTTGCAAATGAATATATGTCAATATTGCATGTTTAATATGAATCCAAAATGAAAGGGAATCCTTTTTCAACTCAAGAACCTTCATTTAAATAAACAACAGAGAATTTAAACAAAATCCTTTTCTTTTTTAAATACAGTAGTAAGGATCCGCAAATGAAAGCTGTAATCATTATTTTAAAGAATGGTTTTGTTAATCATTACAACCAATCTTACACATTGTTGTTTATTTAAATTACAACTCCAAACAACCAGTCTTCTATAAGCCTTCACCTGTTGGACATCTTGAAACCAAGCAACATATTATTCCCTTATTTTCCAATAAACTCCGAACCTTTAAAAAACAATATTGAAAAGAGAATGGCTTGCTAGCAGTTGGCATTGTTTCGGCATTGTTAAGCTTACTTGGCCCCAGAAGGCACTTAAATTTTTCTATGTGATTGACCTATCTCAGCCAAGTTCATAGTTGTGTAAGTTATCAAAAATGACAGAATATTGGCGAATTTATTCACGTCTTTGGCCGGGTTTTGTTTTTCCCTTTTGTTTCAGCTGGGATCAATTACAATAAGTATTTATTGCTGCATGACTGGTTTTTGAAACTCTGAAATTAGCTTTAGGATAATTGCTCTGAGAGTTAAGCACCTACCTGATCCTAATGAGTCTAAAGTACAGTGCAACTGTGAAAGTTATTGACTGTACTTAGAGAGTCTTCTACTACCTTTCGATAAAGTGAAATCTAATATACACTAAAACTTGGCTTAGAACATTTCTATCGGTTAATATTTGCATGAATTAGGCATGACAAATGGCTGCCTAACAAATGGCATTTTAACATGACTACTTTTGAAGTTTCTACAAATCAATAATATAATATTTAGTTGCCTGCACTCATGCCTTAATGGGAGAGTTCATGTTACTACCTCAACATTTTGAGACTGGGGAAGTGAGGTTTGACAACTCTAATATACAGTAGTCAACATAGACCTTTTTACGATGACTGACAGGTTAATGCTGTATTTCTGTCTTGAGTTCTAGTTGTATGTAATAATGGTTATAATGTTCTTCAAACTTTTTAAATAATGCAACAACACTTGCAGCCAACTTCCCCTTTTAAAATAAGGGAAAACATTTGTGCAGGTGTAGTCTCAATGTTTTTTTGTTTTTTTAGGAAACAAGTGTAAAGGCAAAAAAGAAAAAAGAAATAGGATAACACACTGTTAAAATTATTGTTTGGGAGTTATCCCATTTAATTGCAGCTGCCACAAGTGAATCAGTGAATTAACATTTCAGGGGGCAAACCTCCCACTGTCAGGATGATGTGTGGAAAGGTAGTGGCTTCAATCCCCTTTATATACAGTAATACCGTTGGGTACTAGTTATTCAGAAGACAAAGTCTTATTTTTGGGGATTTTTGAGGGATTTAATAGAGCATCAGTTGAAGGGATGCAGGTTGATTTACAATTTTGTGCAATTTACATAAATTTATTCATGTAGAGCAGTGGTTCTCAACCTTTATCTGGCCGCGACCCCTGGCGCTGACGTCACCGCGCTCCGCGTATGACATGACGTTTCGGCCGAACATCATCACGTACACATGTCACGTGGTGACGTTCGGATGAATCATCATCATGTACGCGTGTCACATGGTGACGTTTGGGCAAAATATCATCACGTATGCCCATCATGTGGTGAAGTTTTCGGCCAATGTCACCCCGCAGGAACCATTATAAGGAGGGTCCTGCGGCCGCTTCGAGGTGCTGCAGAGGTTCTTGACCCCCGTGGATCGGTCTTGGGACCTCTGCTGGGGTCGCGACCCACAGGTTGAGAACCACTGATGTAGAGTCAAGGTTTCTTAAAACCAGTATGTTTCCCTTCTCCCTCTAAAACTCATTTCATTCCCATGAGAATTTTTGTAAGCAGACTGTTGGCCTTTTAAATCATGAATATATCTATGGTAAATAAACACATCTATCACAGGTCAAAAACTTTGCAACATTTTTACGTTCATGTTAACCCTTTTTGCAATCGTCATCGATTTTTCAAAGTTATTTTTTATTACTTCTTGTTGTTCATCCCAAATTCCTAATTTTTCCACATTCCTTTACCATCAATCACTTAACATTACTTCTTATTATTATAATGTATGCATTTACCACTCAATTTCTTTAAAACTGTTTGCCACAAGGACCTGGCATTAACCATTGGACAGGCGCCACTGACAAAATTGTGAAATTACCACACGAAAAAGCAGCAAAGTGGGCAGAAAAATAATTACTGTAGGTCAAAAGGATAAAAACATAAATCAAATGTTAATTTTGTTGACATCTGACTGATTTTAGAGCCTCCAGCTACTTATAGCCAAAACAGGGATTCAAATAAGTTCTGGGCCATGAGCCAGTGGCGGTTTTGTGAACCATCAATGCAAGGGATACCGCAAATCACTAAGAATTACAAAATGTGAATGGTTTATGAATTGGGTGTAATTTGGAAGGCCTAGGGTGTTTTATAGAATTAATTCTTCTGTTACACTAGGATTGTTTCACAGTTAACCTGATGTGTTGGGCTTTGATAAAGTGTAGAGTTGAGTGAATTAATCTGCAATTACTGTATGATGTTTTAAACATTTGTGGGTTAAAAAAATAATGCAATTATGAATTGCAAATTCAGAAATCTTTTACTTTCATGGTAAATATATTTCTTACAACACAAATTGATGAGCTGATTTATGATTCGTTGCCACAAAATTGGGTTTAACTTTCATTAAAAGAAGAATTTGAAGTAAGGAAGTGAAATTGCAGATAGTTTCATAGCTTTATTCATTTTATTCTGTGATGTAGAAAGGGATTCATAAGTCTCAAAATGTATTGACAATATTAATGGGAAATATTTATAAAGACTGTTCCGACCTTTTTTGATTTCTTTAGCTGTGTTTTGCTATTAATTTCCACTTTGCTCTGCTTTTCTATTTCACTCATTTATATATAGGGTCAAAGAAAAATGTTTCCGTTGAAAAAAAAATCATTACTGATAATTATCAGTTGAATGAACACTTTTCAGTATTAAACTATTAGATTCACCTTCCATTTCAGATCTATAACAATATCCATTTTTAAAGGGATAGCATTTTGGACTGTGGCTAAGTTACATGGACCAACTAAATAATGGTTTATACCAGCCTGGGGTAGGTTTTGTACAATAAAATTCTCTCTTTAAAACAGATTTTAAATAGGTGAAAATTAAATTGATTTTAAAAAACAACTTTGTTTCTCCATTGTTGACTAATTAAAAAAAAGTTTTGACTTTTCTAAATAGCCCCTATCCTGTTTGATATCTGACATTTTTTTTTTTTATTAAACTGCTTATGAGATGTAAAGCAAATGCAATAGAACAAAGTCCTGGCACATTCAGCAATGACTTTTGCAGGAGCTAGCCAAGGATGGGTCCAGCAACCCAACAAATTACCATGTAAAACAAAACACCTCTTTGAAGGGTGGGATTTCAACGGGACTTCGACAGACTTTTCTGCTTGGACAATAGGTGAATTACCTGTGCACGCCCACGCAAAGTGATGAGAAGAACCTCGTAAGTCCGCTACTGTTGGAAGCCTACAAATTTGTTGCACATTTGCCCCTTTGCAGAGTTCGCTCAATACTGGGAACCAGCAAATAGAAACAAATTAAGACTGTTACATGACTATTTGGTCTTTAGTCAATAACCCCCTATGATTGCATTTTTCGGTTTGTACACCTGATGAAGGAAGGCATTTTCCACCCTGAAACATTGTGTTCTATGATTATGCAATACATGGAGTTAACCCCTTAACATTACACACGGCCTCGGTTTTGTTTTATGTCATGCAAATGGGCAGCAGTATGCTCTAATGCTACAAATCTCACAAAGGAGCATCACTAAGCAACCTTGTTCTAAGAACGAGCATATTTTTCTGAGTAGACATTATTTTTTATAGTGTTGGTAGCATGCGCTGCCTCGGCTTACATTTTTAGCATATGCACAGATGCACAGTATCTACAAATATCTAAACTGAACTGTTTATTTATTTAATTTTTACTTTTACATTTTTTTCATTTAAGTTTCTCCCTTACCCCTGGTAACTGATTTCTGGCATACTTTGAAAGATCACTGCTTAATACATTTAACACAGCATACATTTTCCATTGCTGGCATAATACTATTTTTCCTCTCCAAGTATTCAAGTTATTTATCCCAACTTTTGATGAAAAGCACAAATTAAAAATAAAATCACTTTTTTCAACCTTTTTTTTTTATACATTTTTCTTTTAACAGAAAAAGCTCAAATAACAAATGACAAAAAAAAAGCAAAATCCTAAAAATTGTCTATCCTATAAAGAGAAATCCTATTGATGAGATGGTCCCAGATCATCCATTTCTAGATAAAACCATTCTGGTCCTTTAATTATTAAAACCAAACATCTGGAATCACTTAAAAATGTCTTTGGTTTCCAAAGTTGTAACCATTGCATCACTACATTATCCATAAATGATTGGCACATCATTAACAATGCCATAACCTGTAGCTCCCTTTAAATTAAACAAAGAACTCCTCATTTTCAGCAAAGGCAGCTTTACAAACGTCTAGCATTCATAACTTTCAGTTTTTTGAAGATATTAATAACGTTGGCATGGCATTTTAAAGCAAGAAGACTTATTTTATTGTAGAATTACAATTTATTTGTGATTGACAGCATTTCTATAACATTTGAAATAATATCTTGAGATATTTGTCAAAATTTAAATCTTCTAAAACATCCCTATAAAAATGTAGGAGTGTAGGAGAAAAATGCTTATCAAAATGGTACCCATACAACGGTGCTGGTAAAGAAGGAGAGCAACGGGGACTATTAAATTTACTTCAGGTGACAGACAAAATGCTTTTGAAAATCTTCCCCTAAAATTATCTGAATACCTTGCACTGTGCTGATACACTTAGTGTCTCTTGCATTTGGACCACTTATTAAGATGATGTATACCAAAGCAGAGCATCTGCTCCCGAAAACAATCATTTACATAAACGCCCACACATTACTTTTTCTGTCTGTACAGAACATTCTCATCCTTACCCATAATTACCTCGGCCCACTGCCTGCACATGGTCTTCCCATAATTTAATACATCTGAGTTGTATACACCTTGAAATCCCCTTTACATAAAGGGTTTTCTTATTTATTGCAAATGATAAAGAAAATATACTTTTGCCCTTTCAAAGAAGGGTTTTTATTCTCTACACAACTCATTAACTTTACTTTAAATTAATACTTTTTTTAAATACAATGGAAGCAACAGCATTGCCTTCAGTACTGTTTAGGGTGAAACCGCTTAGGGTCTTTCCTACTTTCCCGATAGAAATCTTGTTTTTTTTCTTGTGAGATTTTGTTCATGATCACGAGATCAAGTTTTGCAATCCCGAATTTTCAGTATTTTCCATGGAAAGGTAGCCATGCTACTAATGTAAAGCATGGCTACTAATGTAAAGCATGGCTACTAATGTAAAGCATGCTACTAGTGTAAAGCATGGCTACTAATGTAAAGCATGCTGCTAATGTAAAGAATGGCTACCTTTCCCCATGCTACTAATGTAAAGCATGGCTACTAATGTAAAGCATGGCTACCTATCCATGGAAAACAATTCAAAAACTCAATCTCGAGATCTCATAGGAAATCTCAAGAGATCAACGCGAGATTTCTCTCAGTAAAGTCAGAAAGACCACTTTAATAAATTTTGCACTAATTTACACTTAATAATATAGGTTTGCTTTAAGGTCAATTAATTTTCTAAGATTTAGCATCTTCTTTTCAGTCTTTCCATAAAAAAGTCAGAATTGATCCTTCCATATTTGATGGAAATTTAGTGTTGTCTGTGCCTAGTCAGAGTTGCTGAAGAACATTTCATGTACTATACAATTGATACATTTCTTTACAATGTTTTTCTGCAATTTAATGCATTTTACACTGTATATGTTTAGCTATGATTTTGTGTGGATCCAGTGTATATCCAGTACACACACACACACACACACACACACACACACACACACACACACAGTATTCCTTATTTTAAATGGGATATGTGAAAAATTGTTGCACTTATCTGTATAAAAAAATTAATTATTTCAGCAAAATGTTGGTTGAAAACTCCCTTACAAGGATACCACATATGTAAAGGAAAACACCAATTTCCACCCAGGAGACACTCGAATTGAATAGTGAGATTACAAAATTTTAAAGAGAGTTGCAATAGAACAAAGAAAAAAAAATCTATTGAATTAAATGATGCCCAATATGTATGGGCATTTGAAAGGGTATGGTTGCCAACCACCCCAAAATACAGAAAGTACACAAAGATACTTTCTGATAAATATATGTAATCTTTTTTTTTAACATCAACATTAGAAACCCCTATAAATATGAATAATGTCCAGTATGTATGGGTATATTTTTTATTTACCGACAGAATGAATAAACACACAACAACAGAGACAGAATAAAAGTACTTTTGTCTGTAAAACTACAAGGTGAGCTCTTATCTAGTATCTCTTTATATACTTCCCACCTTAGTAGTTTTTCAGCCAAAGCAACATCTTATCCTTCAAATTCCCCAAAAACAAAATATGTTCTTAAAATATGCACTGTTTCTGTTATAGTTGCAGAATCCTGAACTCAAACTACTGTGGAAATCAGCGATCTTGCCTTTTTTCCTGAAAACAATAATCAAAATGCAAATCAAAGCATTTCTTTGAAACTTCAAAATCAAGCAAAATAAAAAGAACGATGTCACCTTAAACAGAATGATAACCAGTATGTACTATAAGTTACATCATGAATCAAAATTTACAGTAAATATAACATCTATATTCTACTGTTCTGCTTAAATGATGGATAAAGAGGTTTTAATGGACTAAGAAAATTTTAATTTGTAGTCTCAGCCTTCTCATACAGATATTTTAAATGGGAACTAAAGGCTTCTAGACCTCCCCTGTTTGAAATAACAGGGTCAATTATGCTTATTCGAACAAAGGAAATTCTCCGGCACTCCAGTGATGAAATCCGATTTTATTAAACGTTAAAATGAGCTCCAAACATATAAAGATGAGGACATGCTAGCACTTTAAGTTATGCTTATTGTTGCCACCTTGTGTTTCACTGTAGAATGTAACTGTTAGTTAAAAACATGCTACTAGTCTTCATTGTCATTGACATCATTTGCTCCAGAGTTCTCCTCCCGTACCATTTCTGTTGTTGCAAAAATATGAGCACTTCTGTATCCGCACTTGTGCATTATTGTACCATTGCTTTTGCATATGTGCCAGCTGCCATTACTGAAGTGGGAGAGTAAACATAACACATGTGTTGTTAATAACATCTGGGAGAAGGGAGAAGTTTAACCTAACTTGCTGAAGTGAAATGCAGTACACTGGTATGCATAACTGACCCTGCTAAATTAAATAGTGGGGGGTCTTCAAGCCTTTGGTTAATTCATAATTTTTCTTAATTGATGCCAAAAAAAACAGTCTAAAGAGGAAATATCTGAGTATTAAAACTTCAGACATAATCAGACCACAAACATAGTTGAAAATGCACAGAAAAACCTTAAATATATTTTAAAACTATGCGGGAAGAAGAAGAAGCATGTAGTAGACATGGGATAAGGTCACAGTCCAATCACTGACCGTCCTTCCATGCAATTACAGTTATTTCAGCAAACTCTCTTTTCTGTCACAGCTGAGCACGTTTTCACTCTGAATTAGTTTATATAAAATATATATACTGACTCTGAAATATCCAAGATTGCAACTGAGCATGTTGCTAAATATTTTAGTTTTCTTTTTGTTTCTTTAATGAGAAATACTGAAACATTCACTTCATAGTTTATGAAGCTGAATAAAATGTTACCACCAGCATCTGCTGCTGCTGAAGCCCATTCAGACTAAAGAGAAGAGAGACTGCAAAATGAAGAGGCCCAGACTTAACAGAAGTAAAATTCTATTTCCAATGGAGCAAACCTTGTACACAAGCCAGCCTCTTCCAGAATAAGGCACAAGATGTCTCTCTGAATACTCTTATATTAAATCCATCTCTGACCACTCTTCTTTCATTCCATGTTGGTAGCTATACACTACCTAGAAGCCTAAATAATTAAATAGCAAGGTGAATTATACACAAAAAAAAAAAAAAACATGGACTATCTCCAAATCTAATCAACTTTAATACTTTTTATTCTTGGGCCTTAAGGCTTTGTTTAGTATCTGTGCGTCAGTTGGAAGGACACCATAGGGTGTAAAGCACATACTGTAGTACATCCCATTGATCTCTACAGCACTCATGTTCAAACTAATGAATGAAGAGTAATGCTTCATTGTAATAATGTTATATTATGGAAATATAAAAACAGTTATTTGTTACTTAATTTGTTGAAAAAAAAAGGTACATTTCATGCTTTTTATATTTGGAGCCATAGGTGCTAATAAAAAAGGAAGTTACTATCAATACAATGACTAAAGCAGGGGTCAGAAACCTTTGGCTCTCGAGCTAAATGTGGCTCTTTTGATGGCTGCATCTGGCTCTTTAACTGTAACGAGCAGTGCTCAAATGCAAGCACCACTTGTTACAGTCTGCCGGCTAATCGCCAGTAAGCACTTTAGAGACAAAGCTCTCTCAGCGCTTCCGGGTTGCTAACCAATCCAGAGCCACTTGCCTCACCAGCTTCCGGGGTGCTAGCCAATCTGGAGCCACTGAAGTCACATGTGATGTCACATATGATGTTGACGGCTCCGGATTCAAAAGGGCTGAGCAGAACCACACGTATATGGCTCTCTCAGCCCAAAAGGTTGCTGACCTCTGGACTAAACGAACATACATTTCTGTCTATTTGATGGGAAGGGGTTCAATATATAAATTTTACTCTTGTTTACTACCTTCCCTCTTCCGATGTCGAAATAGAATATCATAAAGTCCCAGTTGAATGGATTGATGTAGACATTAGCAAACCGTGTTAAAATCGGGTTCTATAAGCCAAGTCGATACCAAGGAAAGCAGGCATATCAAAAGCTAGGAATGGTTGATTTAGTGTGTCTAATCACAGAGATTCTACATTATGGGAAAATCAGAAACAGCACGGGAATATGTGAAAACCAGTGCAGAAGATACAGAGTACATTCTGTACCTTTTCAACAACCATTTACTTCCAAGGCTGGCACTGTCTTGGACAATGGATAAAGCATACGTTTGTGCAAAAATGAAATACAGATTCAGGACTGCAGTTGGTGTGTTGAGATTATCTTTAGCTCCTCTCAAAGAGACTTGGATTTCCCTTCTTTCAAGAAATATACCACAGAACCATTTGTGTGGAATGTCTGGCAGACTCATATTGCTTCATTTTGTCCATCTGCTTGTGCATCATTTTGTCCATCTGCTTGTGCATCATTTTGTCCATCTGCTTGTGCATCATTTTGTCCATCTTCTTGTGCATCATTTTGTTAGAGCATTTTTACAATCACATAAAACATGACTGACCCCCTCAACCCCTATATCCATTTTCTGCATCTCTCTGACATCTGGTAAGATTTTAGACATATTCAGGTGTTTTCCACATATCTTGTTTCCTCTATTCTCAACTCATCATTATAAGATTATTATGAGATAACAGTGATAAAACACATCATTTAAAGCCTTACGTATCAACCCAAAGTGCACTCGGATTAAAAAAAAAAATGCTGATTTATTTCAACTGAGATGGATGGAGATAAGTGAAAAGTTGCCTGGGCTTTAGCAATCGGCACTTCAGCCTTCACTTTAGTAAGAGCCGTTTACAATGAAGAAAAAAGCTCAAAGCTACTGCATGAATTGGAGAACATTTGCTGGGAAGGTTCATTGAAATCAGAGATTCACAAATGGTCAAAACCAACTCTTTCTGAATCATATAATGTACTGCAACATATTTCTATACAGTGGGTATTTACAGGGCAATGAATCAACAGGGGCAAACTTTACACAGATCTAGTAACCCATAGCAACCAATCAGAAGTTAGCTCTCCTAATTCTAGTTACCCCCATACCAGGAAATACAAACAGCTTATTGCTTGCAATGGGTTACTAGTCCACAGAAAAGACTTTCCCTGTTGATGAAATACCCTCTGAATTCCCTAAACGTTATCACCCACTGTCTGCCAACCTTGGATTCTTCTATATGCAGAAACTTCGGTGTTTTAACACTTGTACAATATAGGACTTGGCAGTTTGGAAAAGCATTGGCTTTCCCTGCATGAGGAGAGTTATATGTTCCCTGTACATTCCCCTTCTTGCAGTTTTGGAGGGAATTGTTTGAAAACACTGATAGAATCTATAATGACTTGTATTCTAACAAAAGCAAGACGAACTTCCAGAGGGATGTAGGAAAATTATGTTACTTAATAATATTTCCCCTTTTTAGTACGGGCATCATAGCCAATGTAGGACTAACACAATCTGTCCCACTGGGAGGCCCTCTGAGCAGGCCTTGCCCATGTTGTCACATGTTATGTGACGGCTTGTGAGGGAGGTACTCTCGGAGGCCTCCAAGGAGCTTGTCAGAAATTCAGACTGGCCTTCTAGACAGGCCCACTGAACACTGATCATAGAAGCTTCTTTTCATATTATTTAACATAGATAAGGCTTTGATTTTGTGCCCCACAGACTATCCACTCCCCACTGAAAAAAAAATGTCAAAGCAATTATCTGTAATGGATAAATACTCTTTGCTCCATCTCTAATTAGAGGCATATTCATTCATCTTTTCCTATCCAATAAAATTTCCTGTTCCACCCATTGAAATCTTAATATTTTTGGCGAAAAACATAAAATTAGACGTTTCATGCAATATCGGTGAATTTTATCAAAGAAATTAGCAGGAAATAATACCGTCTGAAATACGTCTGTGATATTGATGTCCCCGGCCAGGGGATCAAGGATTGGAACGGAATTTTTAGAATGTCCCCCTCAAGGGGACACAGGATAGGAAAAGATTAAAATTCATTCATTGACAATTTGCTCAAATTCACAAAAAAAAAAAAAAAATGCACTTCACTAAATACACCATTTTTTAAAAATGCTGTTGAAGTTGATACCACAATTTATTTGCCATCATTCTAACTTTAGCATAAGAATTATTGGAAGCACTGAAAAAGGCAGAACGTACAATATCTACCACATGTAGATGTTTTGAAAGTTCTGCCAGTATGTAATATTGTTTGAAATACAACCGTTTGGCAGATATATTACCTTTTTAAACTTTGCTGGTCTTCCTGTCTTGCGAGTGATGTGCGGAGCAATAGATAAAAGAAATGCATGAACACAATTCTGTCAAAGTACAAAATGTAAAATAAGCAGGAACTGTTCTGTTTCAAGTCAATCTGATTATTTTGTATTATTGAGGAGAAAGCTTTGGAACAAAAGGCTTTTTCCGCAGCACACCATGTAGTTTTCTTCTAAACAAATGTCCTATAGGAATAGCCTAATCTACGGGAAGTAAAGCAACTGACGTACAATATATTTAGTTAATCCTATCTGTAGCTACTGGAAGTACACTGACAGTACAAGGACAATATATGAGCATTGCAGGGAATCACTCAAATGCTTTAGCAGTCTATCGTGAATAACATACCGCAAACGGGGTGTTTCTATGTATTCAGCTTTTATTTCCACAAAACAGACTTAAACACAGCCTTCCTTAGCAAAAAAAGAGAAAAAACCCAATTGAACACCACTTTCAGTGTGAATAGTCCTGTCTCAGTAAAAACAGTGGGTCTCACAGTGCAGCACCTTCCAAAACACAGATTTCTCTAGTAAACCAACAACACCCAAGTGGTTCTCCCAGCTGTCTTTTAACCAGGCTCTAGCCTGCAGCTGGGGTGATTGACAAAATCTGGATTGACCTCAAGCAGTATTGGGGCAAAATATCTCCCCTCAAACACAACACCCTCAAAGTATATATATATATAAAATTTTATTTATAAAGCACCACAAATTTACGCAACGCTGTAAAAATATAAGACAGACATGGGAAAAGTGCATTACACATTACAATTGAGCAACTTACAAGCTTGAAATCACTTTAAGTGTCAGGTTGTGATTGACACAAGAGGATGGAGGTCCCTGCTTACAATCTAGTATATGTTTATTGTGCAATATACTGATGTGTGTATAATATACTATTTTGATACTATAAAGTTATTTTAGAAGTCATAACACAAGTTACCCAATTATCTATTGTGCAGCCCAGTTTTGCATCACATGAAAGGCACAATAATTGTCTGCCATTAGCCCTTTACCATAGTCAATCCAGCTGTTCATCAGAGATACTGCAGTTACGCTCACTTGATTGTCCTGGATCTTAGCTTCTAGCAGCTGTCCCCATGGCCCATCTATTAGATTATGTAATATCCCTATCTGTTATACTTCTCTGTTACACAGTTGTTATTAGTAGTTAGTAGTGAGGTTCTGCAAACATCAGTCTACCTAGTTACCAATTTTGCTTAATGTACTGGTCAGTAACCAAGTTATCTTCTTGTACTGAAAGGTACCAACCAGTAGCCCATTTTGTGTAGATCAAGCCCAAGTTACTAACTGGCTACTGAAGCAACTTAATTCAGTTTCACTGGGTTCAGCTTGGCTGCCTTTACTCAGCATCTTATGCTTGTACTAGTTACCCCAAATCAAATATTTGTTTAATATTTCTAGTTATATTATGTGTTAACTAAGTTACTGTCAAGGCGTTATTAAACATAAGGGTTCATTTTTTGCACATGCTTTTATTGTTATTGTGATGTAGATAATCATGCGTTAAAATGTTCCAAATTGTTTTCCCAAAACAAAATCTCCATTCACTAATTCTACATAGCATTCAAATGATTATTATTATTTCTATCTAACAGACAGTTCCCACTGCCTTCTCCTCCCACAATCCTTTGTGGTTGCCTAATAGCAAAAAGACTTGCATATCACTCAGCTCATCCTAAGCTACCTGTTATCACTAGTATTTGAGCTCCTGCTTGTACCATATCGTAATATATCCCAGTGTCAGACAGGCACTATACTTACAATGAAAAAAACCAGGAGTTCTTGATAAAGCAATGAATAAAACACAGTTTACTCAATAATACTATTACTATAACAGACCATATACAAGCTGTATAAGCATAACACATCACAGTTCTGTTATAGTATGAGGGGCTTATTCATGAAAGGCTGAATAATAAATAAAAGTGTGAATTCACATTTCATAGATTAAAGATGGAATATTAAAGTCTGAGGACACAACGATGGTTGTATGCATGGAAAAATGGACAGGGTTTATGTGTCGGGGGTATTAAAGTACTAATAGTACTAAAATTAGTTTCCCATGTATAGCTGGAATATTTTGCTAATTAAAAGTCAGTCACTGAAAATGATTTGATAATGAACATGGTTGAAATATTTTAGGAGGAGATTTATAAATTATAAATGTTTCTTCCAAATTATATAGAAACGTAAACCACTTTTTGATTTAAAAAGTTAAAAAAAATCATTAAAAAGTGAATTTTGATACTAGCGTAATAAAAAACACTTGTTTCTCCAATGTTCAGTGGTCAACAGTTTCTTTTTGCTTTTATACATTTCCTGGGGAAATGATCCTGTTGTGAGGCCAGAAAGGGGTGTGAAATAATTACTGGATAGACACCAGGCCTCACTTATTGTACAAAACTTAGACCAACCACTTTCCCAAAAGAACATTAGTCTTTCTCTTATGAAACTTTATTTTATATCTGTGTGTTTTCCTAAAGATGCTACGTGTCTCTAATATTTGTATATTCATATAATCCCACACACCTTTCTATTATCTATAGTACCTTCTTCATTTCTCAGTATATTTTACCCTACTGTATACAGAGTACGTATTAAAATACCACCCCCATATTTAATTATGTCATTCTGTGATTACCTATCCCTACATTAGATCTACCACCAGGGCCAACCCTTCCATTAGCCCACATAGGCAAATGCTAGGGGTGCGTTTTTCCAGGGGGGCGCTCGCGTGCATTTTTTAAAAAACTAGCGATGGCGCTGTTGGAGGTGAGTGGGGGGCACGGGGCACAGGGCAAGGGGGGTCGGAGCAGGGCAGGGGGAGCACAGGGTGGGGGAGGCCTAGGGCGCCAATAGGGCCAGCACCGCTACTGTCTACCACCCCACTGAATTGTATTATTTGCCTTCAGTTTGCCTTTAAATAGTTTCCCCCACAGTACTTCTGTTTTTAATGAGTATTTTGACCTAACCTTCACTCCTGCAGAGTATTCCTCTAAAAGCTTGGTTTAGTTTTTGTTTAATATACCAGTTGGTGATGTGTCTCATGCGCAAATGTCATTGGCCTTAACACATTTGTGTCATTTAAATGGAGTACTGTTTGGGGTTAATTTGTTAAAACATGTGTATGTAAAATTCTTTACTATAAAGAATAACTGTAACATTTCTGGAAAATATCTGAAAACCTCAGTTAACCGATTTGTCTGTTTTTTTCATCTTAAGCAAACACATCAGTTCTCAATCCTTTACAAGGTTTCGCTTCTAAGAAATGTATATCATTTTTGGGGGGTCTGGTCTGGCTCAGGAGCAATTAAGTCTTTCAAAATGTTTCAGGTAAAGATGTAAATTTCATTTCCAGATGTAAACCATGGGCATTGATATACCAGCAATTTCTGTCTATTATGCAAAATATATACCGTATATATATAGATCTGAAGTTCTAGTTTGTGTTGTAATGTACTTGCTAACTTACCATCAATGACATCTTCAATCTCTTACATCTCAGAATTTGTTTGTCTATTTGTTTCACATCTTATATAAAACACATTTTGGATATACATAACCTTGGACAAAGATTTATAGAGGAGGCCATAGGAACCCTATTCTATACTCCTACCCTTTACCACAATTTTATTGTCAGATACAGCATATATCTAGAATTCTTGGTGGACCAGTGCAGATAAGCACCGGGTACTGTTTGTGTGTGAAGCGCAGACGTTTTGCTTTCCTTATGACAATGAAAATAACTAAGACCTATGTCCCTCATAACTGCATCACCCAGAAAAGTTAATGAAACTCATACTGTCCTACAGACATTACTTTTGCTGGAGTCAGTTGTAGAAAATGAACACAGAGTGTTATAAATTTTCTATAAATGGAACACCAGTGCAATCCTGTCCTCCTTAAAAGCCAAAGCAAATATTCCTCATAGACTCTGTGACAAGCTTATGTATATGGGGACCATTCTAGAACTGATTCAGACACATGTAGTCTCTCTGGTGGGTGGTAGATGATACAGATAGGGAAACGGCAGACCGCAGCAGTGCTCTTAAGGGAATAAATTAGAGTGCTTCTGCAGTACATGCAGGGTGTTGTTTCTTTGCATGGGGCATTTATTTTCTAGGGGAATTATTTTGAAGGGGAACTGTCACACTGAGCGCGGCACTAGGATATGTGAATGACTCGAAAGTGAGTGGGGTTCTATATCGGGATACTTTTGCCCTGAATGGTGCACTATACGGGGGGATACTAATTCACCAAATTGAGAATTATATTAGGGGGTACTGCTGCAGACAGTGTGACATTATTTTGTGGGCCACTGCTCAACTGAGTGGAGAAATATAATGGGGGATCTGCTGCACTGTATAAATCACAATGGGGCAAGCGGTGCTACATGTGACACTATGGGGAAGGAACTATTGAAATTTATTATGGGGCACAAAAGGGCTAGGTACTGCTTACAGGACACTATGGTGAAGGAACTACTGCAATTTATGATGGGGCACAAAAGGGGTAGGTACTGCTTATAGGACACTATGGGGAAGGAACTGCAATTTATGATGGGGCACAAAAGGGGTAGGTACTGCTTACAGGACACTATGGTGATGGAACTACTGCAATTTATTTTGGGGCACAAAAGGGGTAGGTACTGCTTACGGACACTATGGGTAAGGAACTACTGCAATTTATGATGGGGCACAAAAGGGGTAGGTACTGCTTACGGGACACTATGGGGAAGGAACTGCTAAACAGTAAAGGTACAATGGGAGATGGGAACCTGCATGCAATGTATGTGGCACTATGGGCAAGAATTGCTGGTGGGGGTTGTATCTTGGCATCTTTGCCTTATGTGCCATTGAACCATGTCCCAGCACTGGGCACATTTATGAAAGAGTGAATTCTCATCCTGAAATTAATTTGCCACAATACAAGACAATCTGTCCACATTGTAGTGAAGTTAGATGTGCATATTTACTAAACAGCATATTGTTGTGGCGATGGAGAATATTGATGTAAATTATGACATAGTATTATTTTTACATGGATCTGTTTAAAGGAGACAATATCACTGTAAGTATATTTTAATCTATATCCATTTGTACAGATTGGTAATATGCCTATCATAATATAAGAAAGGACAATATTACAATTTTTCGCATTTTGGTCACCATTATTGTTGCTGGAGAAAAGTCACATAAATTACTATTGTTCTTTTCCATTTATTACAATGGCAGACAATTCCTGGCTTATGCTGATACTCGGTTGCCACATTTTTGAAGCCGTATGAGTGGAATGTTTCCAGAATACTAACAGGAACCCTGTGTAAGCCCCCGGATTGGTCAATTTAATTTGATGAAGTCATAATTAGTTAAATGAAGTGGATGCTCAGCTGTAATAGCTGCGTGATTACTTCTCCTAATATTAGGGCATCTTCACAGCACATAGGGGGTAATTCAGGAAAGTGCAAACTTACCTGGCAATCCTTCTATTCACCTCTCCGAGACTGGTATGTGCTCCCTGCTCTCCTGCACGCAGAGATCAGTGAACGCTTTAAAGGTACTTCGGCTCACCTCACGACCACTCGAATCGCCTCGCGAGACTGGAATACCTTTAAAGCGTTCCCTGATCTCCGCGTGCAGGAGAGCGCATACCAGTCTCGGCGAGGTGAATCGAAGGATCGCCAGGTAAGTTCGCACTTTCCTGAATTACCCTCATAATGTTTCAGAAAGGCTAAACCTCCCTTCATCAGGGGTTGTGTACAGGGATTATGTTTATGTATTTATGCTTACATGTAGGTGTGTGGTGTGTATATGTGTTTATATTTACATGCAGATGTGTGGGGTGTATATGTGTTTATATTTACATGCATGTGTGTGGGATGTATATGTGTTTATATTTACTGTATTTTCTGGCATATAAGACTACTTTTTAACCCCTGAAAATCATTTGAAAAGTCAGGGGTCTTCTTATACGCCGGGTATCACTTTTTTCTCTCCTTACCTAGCTCCTCCGTTGCC
>WMED01004346.1:0-12573 GCA_019650415.1 Pipa parva
CTTTTGGGGGTAAAATTAATGTAAGACAGGGCCTTACTTTCGGGGAAACACGGTATGTGCAGAGTTGTGGGTTTTGTCTGATAGTGGGAAGCACACATCAGAAGTTTCTGCTTTTTCTGAGGAATGTATTCATCTTTAGACAGCACGATCATGTAGATGTTGGATAAAAAGTTAAATCTGATGTTTTTTTTTGTAGTATGAGGAATGTATTCATCTTTAGACAGCACGATCATGTAGATGTTGGATAAAAAGTTAAATCTGATGTGTTTTTTTGTAGTATGAATCAGGATAGAATTATTTCTGTAGTGTCATAGTCTGTCAGCTAGTATAACTATATAGAGCTAGCTGTGGGGCAGAAATGGTTGAGAATTTTTTTGTTTGCTCTGGACATCACACTCAAAAACAGAGATAAGGGGGGGGGGGTTATTCACTAAAGTCTGAACTGTTGCGTATAGGTGTGAATTCGCCAGTTAAAGACATTCGCAATAGGTTGATACTGTCACAGTCGCGTCTTTATAATGAGAATATTGTCGCAGTCACGACTTTATTTATGAGAGAATTGTCACAATCTTAACTATAAAAAATTGTCGCGACTTTGCAATGGGGAAATTGTAGCAGATTTACTATGGGATTCCGCTGTTTGCGAATTCGACAGTTGAATTCGCACCTTAGTGAATAACCCCCAAGGGTCTCTAAGTTGTATTATAGAGAATACTATTTGCACATTTTCCTGGCATGTTGATTGAGGGTTAAACATAATTTTTTTTTTTTGAAGGAGAGGATAGAGATTTTGAAAATGGAATGTACTTATTTTCTTGAACAGAGCTTAGTTTACAGGCTAATAAACTTAAGAACAAAACTTCACTTGAGGGCAATGTAGGAAATTACACTGGACACACATAATGCAATGACTGGTAGTTTACGGAGTATACTAGATTTGCACTCAAATCCTCTTTAGTTGGTAATCTGAGCTTTTGTTTTAAGGACATTAATCTTACTTTGTTCAGTCATGTGAATCATTAGATAAATTGGTTAAATTATATTGTGAATAAATCTTTTATTTTGAATTCTTTCATAAACCACACAAACATTTTGTAGTAATCCTGTGTTCCTTTATTTATTTATTTATTTATTTTTTTTAGCTCCAACCAGTTAGGTCATAGTCTGATTATTATTGTTCTTAGAAGAGTTTGCATTTGGATTTTCTAGTAAATGACAAGTTGATACCACAGTATTTAATAAAGTAGTCCTGAAAACCACAAACTTACAAATATACAGACTTTTGTCTGCTATTCATAGAAGCTAACAAGTCTCCCAATCTATCAGATGTAGTAATCGTGTCCATGCCAAAAGCCACAATGCCACCTAAAAACGTAGCGAGTCATGTGATCACACAAAATCCGGGCATCTAGTCCAACAAGGATCTCTCTCCGTCCAGTAATGCAAATTTACAAAATAAAAATAGACCCAAGAAGTCCAGAATAAAAATATTAAATTCTTTATATTATAGAGCTTTAGAGGGGAATTCAGGATAGTCCGAAGTGAGGTGCGGAGTGTTCGCCTCACTTCGTACTGACTGAAATGCGCTCGCTGATGTCCTGCACGTAGACATCAGCGAGCGCGTTAAAGGGATTCCAGTCTCGGCGAGAGCAAGAGTTGCCTCTTATTAAAGCTAAAGGGGGTTATTCTTTAAAGCCCGAATTCTACTGTTGAATTCTCAAAAACAGTGGATTCACATAGCAAATCCATAACTGCGACAATTCTCCTGTTGTAAAGTCGCGACGGCGACAATATTCTCATTAGAAAGATGCAACTGCTACAGTAGCAGTCTATTGCGAATGTGTTTAGCTGGGGAATTCACACCTATACACAACAATCCGGACTTTAGAGAAAACCCCTATATCAGGGGTAGGCAAACCATGGCTCTGGAGCTGCATGTGGCTCTTAAGCCTCCTTGTTGTGGCTCTCTCCTGCCTTGATTGGCAAATGAAGAAAAAAAAAAAGGTTATTTATCAGTGTAATTTTGATTTACATATTTTATTTTTGTTATTTTCTTCTGTTTGTTATATTCTGATGTTGTAACAGGTAAAATTAAAAAAGATTAAACATTTTAAAAGTTTCTAAGCGGTTATGTTTTGCGGCTCCAGACTACTTTTCTTTAGTGGAAGAGGAGAAAATGGCTGTTTTGATTGTAAAGTTTGCTGACCCCTGTCCTATATCTTTGTCAAGCTTCAGTTCTAGCTATCAGCTATTGATATTTAAATTACAAAAATAGTGACTTTGGACACTTAATAATAATAATTATATAGATCTCAGAATTAGCTCACATTTGCCTTAATTTAGGAATTGGGCAATATTAACAGACTGTGCTGCCCTAACCCCCTATGGGAGATGATACTACTAACATACCTGGAATGGATCATACAAACAGCTGTGCCTCTCCACCTATTCCTTTAAAATGGAAATATTTGATGCTCCTCAAGCATGGATCTACGCTAGACCTGATACTATGGGGGTTATTCACTAAAGTCTGAATTGTTGAATAGGTGTGAATTCGCCAACTAAAGACAGTTGCAATAGGCTGCTACTGTCGCAGTCACGTCTTTATAATGAGCATATTGTCACAGTCGTAACTTTATTATGAGAAAATTGTTGCAATCTTAACTTTAAAAAAATTGTTGTGATTTGACAATGGGGAAATTGTCATGGATTTGCTATGGGAATCCGCTGTTTGAGAATTCAACAGTCAAATTTTCACCTTAGTGAATAACCCGCTAAATATTGACAAACTAGTGCTTGATACCCAGAGTTTTACTTTTTTTATTTTGTTATTTTTATAATAAAGACTACAAGTCTTTGACGCTTAGAGTAGTAGGTGCTTATTCATCAGAATGAAATGTTGTTGTCCTTCAACCCTACGTTGAAGGCCATTGCACTGTAAACAGATCATTATTTGGAATTTCATGGCCTTTTAGAGAGAACCTTGCTGTTCCACAGCTAGCCTGTTAGCTCATAGCCATGCAGTAATAATGTATGGCAGGAGCGATTACATAATACTCTGATTTATACGTGTGTAAAATTATTATGGTTTAATTTTATTGTAGTTATGTTAAAAATTAATAATCCTGTTATTATTTTGTTACCAAATGAATTTTTTTCTTTTTTTACTTCTCTCCATCCAAGGTCAAAAACCCAAATTTAATGGCACTTCTGCGGCGAAAAGTACGTCTTGCTCAGCCATATGCTGGAATCTTTCTCAAGAAAGATGACAGGTAAGGGCTCCTTTAAGCCAAAGACAAGCTGGGTTAATCACTACCTTCCGTTTTCACAGAGGATGGTTCTTCTATACCCTATTTATTTGATTTCATCAGAATCCACTTCATTTTCTTTGACATTTCTCGCTCTCATCTTTAGGTCTCGTTTTCACTATATGGTTTTACTGCTTCATCGGCAGGTACAAAAATTGCCATAATTTGCAGATCACTGGTAATCAGTGGTGTGTGCTGGACCAGCATGGAGTTGCAGTGCAGTCACAAAACTGCATTTACATTGGTGATTTCACAGTTATTTTCCAGTGATTGATTGTGCTTTTACCATTTGTTTGCTGTAAAGTGCTTTCCAAAATCACAGCTACTAAACATTTTACTGCTTTGTAATGGTAAACTACCATAATTGTTACTGTTTTCTTCAGTTGTTCTTGTGCCTGTCTCAGTACTTGGCAGTTTAGTATTCTATAATATCTTTCGCGGGTAGGCACTTTCATAAAAATTAGTATCAAAAATGAAAGTGAAATGTATCCCAGCAAGTCAGTAATGCAGTAATAAAATGGTAAATAACACCCCCCCAGCAACGATGCAGGATTTTTTACTGTTGGCAGCATAGGAGACTGCACCACTAGAAGAAAGTCATGTCCTCAGATGGGCTGGGGATCAAGGAAGGTCAAGAAATAGCTACATAAGGATTTAGTAGCAAGACAATGGAAAGTAATAAGTCTAATAATATTTCATGTGCTGCTCAGGAAAGGGTTTGACAATACATTATTTGCCTTTTTCTGAACTTTAAAGGAATGGTCTGGCCAAAAAAATAAAAACATTTATGTATGTTAATTACCAGCTTTTATAAAATATGATTTATTATATAAAATTCTTCCCGTGTTGCATACCCCCATCTTCAAACTCTGCAGGTGACTCTATGGCATCCAACTCAGCCAATCCCTCTCAGGAACGCATTCCTCTCCAGCCACGCTCCTAGTGAGGCCCTGCATCGGCACTTCCTAGAAGTCACATGGGAGAACGTGCACGTCATCTAGAGAGGATGCATTGATGATGTGCACGCTCTTCATGTGACTTCTAGGAAATACCGGTGGGAGCTTCACTAGGAACACGGCTAGAGAAGAATGCGCTCTTGAGATGGATCACCTGATTTGGACGCAGTAGAGTCTCCGGCAAGTGTCTGAAGATGGGGTATGCTACACAGAAGTGCTGCATAGCACTTCTTTACAAAAATTTTACCTTTTTTTTTAAAAAATTGATGATGAATCATATTTAATAAAAGGTGTAAAAATTAGATTAAATGTTGTTTTTACATCCGGGCTGTTCCTTTAAATCGGTTCTCACCCACCAGTTTGTACTTACATAGTGATGGTTCTCTGGTAACACTTACAGGTGCATCTCAATATATTAGAATATCAGCCAAAAGTTGTTTTTTTTTCAGTAATTTAATTCAAAAAGTGAAACTCACATATCATATAGAGTCTTTACAAAAAAAAGTGAACTTTTTCAAGTGTTTATGTTAATCTTGATGATTATGGCTTACAGCCCAGGAAAACCCAAAAGTTATTGTCTCAGAAAATTAGAATATTATATAAGACCACCATGAAAAGTATGTACAGTAAGTGCACTCAATGCTTGGTTAGGGCTCCTTTTGCATGAATGACTGCATTAATGTGGCGTGGCATGGAGACAAACAGCCGGTGGCACTGCAAAGGTCTTATGGAAGTCTGGGTTGGTTTGATAACAGCCTTCAGCTCATCTGCATTGTTGGGTCTGGTGTCTCTCATGTTCCTTTTGACAATCTCCCATATATTCTCTATGGGGATAAGGTCTGGCAGTCAAGCACAGTAATACTGTGATTATTAAACCTGATATTGGTCATTTTGGCAGTGTGGACAGGTGCCAAGTCCTGCTGAAAAATGAAAATTCTATCTCCAAAAAGCTTGTCAGCAGAAGGAAGCATGAAGTGCTCTACAATTTCCTGGTAGATGGTGGCGCTGACTTTGGTCTTGATAAAACACAGTGGACCTACACCAGTAAATGACATGTTTCCCCAAACCATCACTGATTGTGGAAACTTCACACTAGACCTCAAGCAGCTTGGATTGTTTTTCCACTCTTCCTCCAGACTCTGGGACCTTGATTTCCAAATGAAATGCAAAATTTACTTTCATCTGAAAACAACACATTGAACCACTGAGCATCAATCCAGTTCTTTTTCTCCATGGCCCAGGTAAGACAGTTCTGGCGTTGTCTATTGGTTATGAGTGGCTTGACACATGGAATACGACACTTGTAGCCCATGTCCTGGATACGTCTGTGTGTGGTGGCTGTTGAAGCACTGACTCCAGTAGTAGTCCACTCCTTGTGAATCTCCCCCAAATTTTTTTAATGGCCTTTTCTTAACAATCATATCAAGGCTGCAGTTATCCCAGTTGTTTGTGCACCTTTTTCTACCACACTTTTTCCTTCCACTCAGCTTTCCATTAATATGCTTTGATACAGCACTCTGTGAACAGCCAGATTCTTTAGCAATGACCTTCTGTGTCAATGATTGCCTTCTGGTCATCTGTCAAGTCAGCAGTCTTCCCCATGATTGTGTCGCCTACTGAACCAGACTGAGGGACTTTTTAAAATGCTTAGGAAGCCTTTGCAGGTGTTTTGGGTTAATTATTCTAATTTTCGGAGATAATGACTTTTGGGTTTTCCTGGGCTGTAAGCCATATACAGAAAGATTAACATTTGGCTTATATTCTAATTTATTGAGATGCACCTGTACTTTTTTTTTTGTCATTGTTATTTTTGTTTTAGTGCCTTATGCATAAGAGATTGCAACAAGAACAGACTCAACAAGGTTCAGATCACTGTAGACCCACCTTCTTTTTTTTTTCTTTTTCTTACTGTGATTTTTTTTTTCCAGTAATAAATCTGATGTTGTCAACAGTCTGGATCAGATTTACAGTACAGGAACATTTGTTCAAATCCATGAGATGCAGGACATGGAAGATAAGCTGCGCATGATTGTAATGGGCCACAGAAGGTGTGTATTATTGTTCTACAAGGACCTGATGAAGAATAATTCAGATCTTATACACAGGTTTGAATCCACTGACATCCACAACATCATTGTACCTTAGACACAAGCAGACTGCAAAATGCTTATCAGTTTCTCTAGATCTGGGAACAATTTAACATTAAAAATTTCTGTAAATAGGTTAAATATCTAATAAAGCAGAAAACACTCCAGGACAATACTGCTGGCCTAGTTTTATAAAGACGCAACGGAATTGCAGAGTAATATTTACTGTTTGGCCCGTAATGGCTGGTTTCTGAGCTAAAATTGTTTACATCTTATGTAGGATACGTATAAACAACCAACTTGACCTTGAAGCTGAAGGCGAACAAGGTGAAGAGAAAGGGGAGGGTAAAAAGAAAAGAAGAAATTCTGCAGCCAAGGTTATCAAAGAGATGGAAAAGCGTGAGCAAGTGTTGATTGATCGAGACGCCCCTCAAGGGGTCCTCATGGTGGAGGTGGACAATGTGGTCCATGAAGATTTCCAAAACACAGAAGAAGTCAAAGTAAGAGAAACCCCATCTATTCATCAAGCCCATGTTTTAATTTTCGCTCCCGTTTACTGTAGATAGACTGCATCTTCAGTCTGTAAATATTTCACTTAGGCTGATACAATGCTTTCATTTATGTACCCTAGGCACTCACTGCTGAAATAGTGAAGACCATCCGTGATATCATTGCATTGAATCCACTGTACAGGTAAAATGGCAGTCCCAGGTGTTTGTGTACAGTGCTGGGTTTTTGTTTGTTTTTTTGTATCCACTACATATTAATATCCAAACGTTTCTATTGTGTTTATTTTTTTTCCATTGCTGTTTTTCCTGTGGGACTTGGCTCTTTTTGAATCACTTTTGTTTGCCATTTTAATCTTTCTTATCCTTGTCAGGGAATCTGTCATGCAGATGATGCAAGCCGGAGAGAGAGTCGTGGACAACCCTATTTATCTGAGTGACATGGGGGCGGCATTAACTGGAGCAGAATCCAGTGAACTTCAGGATGTTCTGGAAGAAACAAATGTGTGTAAATTTAGTTGCCTGAATAAAGTTTTTGTCGCGACGTGATTTACACCATATATATTAGTGCATTATACCATTAGAGCAGTATTTCTCATTTCCTTACCTAGCTCCAGATATTAGTATACGTTTTTTAGCACGCTCAACCAAATCTCGTCCCCCAGAAAAACAATAATGAAGCAAAATCTTATGTAGCAGCCACCTCACCTAACCACATCATCATCATTATTGGGACACGGATATTTAGAAAATGCTGGCGGTGATAGTAGGTTAAGTATCAGCGTTTAGCGTGGATATCTGTATTGCTTGCTTGCTGCAGCAGCGTATTTCCATAACGAAGAAGAGAACAGCCTCAGGCACTGTTTCTTACGTGGTCAGTCAGAAAGTAGTGGCCCCGCCCTCAACCCCATAATTTGCAGTTTTAATCTGGCAAAGTAAAACTGGATAATATAAATAGTAACATAGTTTATAAGGCTGAAAAAAAGACACAAGTCGATCCAGTTCAGCCCATCTCCCTGCAATGTTGATCCAGAGGAAGGCATAAAACCTGTGAGGCAAGCGATAATTATCCTCATATTGGGGGGAAAAAATTCCTTCCCGTCTCCAATATGGCAATCAGCATAAATTCCCTGATACAAGATCCCACCCCCAGCCATCTAGTACCCATAACTTGCAATGTTCTTACACTTTTTATTTACATCAAGAACTGTAAGTATAACAAGGGGGCATCCTCTACTTTTAGAGAAAAGAAAGTTTCTACATCAACATAGAAGGGGGCTGTTTACTGTAAAAGCAGTGAGGCTATGGAACTCTCTGCCTGAAGAAGTTGTTATGGTCCTTAAAAGAGTTCAAAAGGGGTCTGAAGTCCTTGCTTAATTGTAGGAATACTACAAAACATAGCCTTTAGACAACTATGCAACACAGTGCACCTTGATGAGCAATACTGCGACAGACTCTGATGTTTAATGAACAGGCGAATTACCTCTGTATGCGCATGTAAAATAGTGCAAAGTGCTTTGTAAGTCACGAATATCATAAGCAGTCGAATTGGTTTGCAAGTTTGCCCCATTGCAGAGATTGCTGAATACAAGAATATGGGCAAGTGGTGAATTATTCAACCTTTTGTGAATAAGCCTCTTTATCCATGCCACCCAGCCCATATTTAGTAATGTAAAATGTATGTATGTATGTATATATATATATATATAAGTGTGTGTGTGTGTGTATGTATATATATATATATATATATATATATATATATATATATATATATATATATATATATAAAATAAATGCATATTTATATATGTATATGAAAAGTTCTTGGCTTACATATAAATATTATTCTCTTTTTCAGATCCCAAAGCGATTGTACAAATCCCTTTCGTTGTTGAAAAAAGAATATGAACTTAGCAAACTGCAGCAGCGCCTGGGGAGGGAGGTGAGTGATGTCAGTTTTTCTATGGGGGAACAAAAAACTACGCTTATCATAGGTTACTGTGTGTGGTGTTTTCTTCTCTAATCCTTTGCCCATTGCTATGTTATTTACAGTTGTTGTACAGTTGCATTGTTTTAGCTTTCACTCAGTATAATGTAACTATGAATAAAGTGCTGTTTAAGGTTGCTCTCACATGACAATGCTTTTTGCTGGTATCAGAACACTGCAGAAGTTAACATTGTGTATTTTGCCATAAAAAGGTACACGGCTACAAAATGCCTATTCTCGTGTTTTCTTTTTTTATTTTGTTATTTTGCTACATTAAACCACATACAGCAAGAGGTTTTGATGGGTGCACGTTTTCACCGCATTTTTAGACTGATTTTGATGCTGGTGTCAAAACCGATCATGTGATGGTTACCTATAAAGAGTGTCTATCCTCTGAATAGAGAGGAATGTACTCTAACTTGCCTCTCACTAGACACCGGCAATAAAATTGAGGTAGTGTCATATGATGGAAAATTGACTTCTGTGGCCCTCAAGATTTGAATGGATTGTATTCAGTAGTGTTTATAAATGGCTTGAGCATGAGCCCTTGTATCTTCTCTTCAAATCTTGGTGGTCACTTACAACAGCCTCAATAGCTGGTAAGTTATGGGTCCTCAGTATAGATCACAGGGAAGGTCCTCACTACAGTTCATCACCTTGGAGATGAGGACAAGCAACAGCATACTGTTTGTGCATACAACTTTGCAAGAAGCATATGAGGCTTCCATGAGACAATGCAGCCACCATAGCTTATTTGATCTACCAAGGAGGGGACAGCATAAAAAGCCATAGTCGGAACAGAATAAGTAAAATGCTGGGTGCATAGCACACTGGAAGATCTTTCACCTACGTGCATTCCAGGGTAAAGAACATACTAGCAGACTTACACAACCCATGGGATCTTGGGTGCAGGTGATTTGTCTATCTATACTCTGTTGTAGGACCTAGTGCAGAAGTGGGGTCTACTGGGCATTGATAATTTAGGTACTCTGCATACTTTTCTCCTCAGCCAATAGTGGTCAATCCATGTGGGGGTAAATACCTTTGGACCAAGGCCACACTAGTATTTTTAACACTGTACTCTGTTCTTGATTGTAAAAGGTGGAGAAAAGAAAAAAGGCTTGATTTCATTAATCTGCTTTCCGCTGATGTGTTTGGAGGGTTTAAAAGGAACAGTTGGATATCTTTTATGTCTTTCACTAGCATAAAGCTATCATTTACAGTTAATCTTTCTTACCACAAATTGTGACCCAGATTTTTCTAGTTTTGACTTTAAGTAAACACTTCTATTTATTTAATCTCAGATAGTAACACAGCCTTTTTTTGTTTTAAACAATGTCTGAAAATATCCATTGCTGATAAAATGGCTAGGCTATGGAATATTAAACCTTTTTGCTTTGTCCCACAGTGTACTTAATCTAGAAGATATAAAATAGATTATCGTTTATTTACTCTGGTTAACTGGAAAATAATCCACTAATTTACCTATGCTTTACTGATATCATCTCTGTGCTGCTGTATAGCTGTTGATATTGGCTTGTTTCCACTAGGTGGAGGAGAAGATCAAGCAGACACACAGAAAGTATCTTCTTCAGGAGCAGTTAAAGATCATCAAGAAGGAGCTAGGTTTAGAGAAGGAAGACAAGGATGCTATTGAGGAGAAGTTTCGTGAACGGTTGAAGGAACTTGTTGTTCCTAAACATGTCATGGAGGTCATTGATGAGGAACTGGGAAAATTAGGACTTCTCGATAACCATTCTTCAGAATTTAAGTGAGGACCACTTCCTGAGTATAAATCATCACTAATTCAATGAGATCTGCTAAAACTTTTGACAACATACCAGCTTTCTTTCTGCTGTTTAAATTATCTTGAGGGTAGATAATGAAGTAGCTACTACATACAACGCTGTACAATAGCATTTTACAGTTGAATTACATTTGAGTCTGACCCAACTTTTTTTTTCAGTTTATTCTCTGGTAAGGAAAAAAAATAAGCACGTAAACAGCATTGCACAAAGAAACGTATCCATTCTGCCACCCTTTTTAAAAACAAAATAATGAGGCACTTGCCCTGCCGTATAAGCCCTTAACTGTCCCTTTTTTGTACAAATATATCGAAGGCCAAACAAAAGTATGACAGGCACAGACACAAATTAATGCTGTGCCTTAATCATGGCAGTTTATTGTACTTCTGGCTTGGCATTTCAAGATTAATTGAAGTCAAAATTTTTTGAAGGTCTGTTGCTAAATCCCACAAATTATAAAAAAAAAAAAAAAGTGACCATTTACTTACATGTTATTTTTTTCTAATGACTGGGGGCACATGAACACCTTGAGGCAAACATATGTTAAATCCCTTTCTCTTGAGTCTCAGTGGGACACGGGACTTCTCTTCCTTGGTTTGATTATTGTTGCTATTTCCCAGAAACATTATTGTGTATGTCTATGTTCAGTTTTGTTCATGTCCAGTTACAATCCATAGTTCTGTGTCCTCTCCCTGTTGTGAGTATTGCTAAACTCCACTGAAAGGAGATGATTTATCCCATTGCTAACAGATAAGTACGTGTGTACTGTCTTATATCCATGAACCTACTGTGTCTTACTCCTCTTGGCTAACACTTGCACTGTTTTTTTCATACAGTGTTACACGAAACTACCTAGACTGGCTGACATCTATTCCCTGGGGCAAGTACAGCCAAGAAAATCTGGATCTAAGAAGGGCAGAGGAGGTTCTGGAAGAGGATCATTATGGGATGGAGGATGTTAAAAAGAGAATTTTGGTATAGCTATTATTCCTTTCCTTGCCAATAAAGAATGAAACGGAGCTCTAGCTCTCCTGCAAATTTTAGATTCTAAAAAATAGAACTGCATCAGCTTGCTTGAAGGAGGGAGAGAGAAATTAATAAATAGTAACTTTTTTGCAGGAGTTTATAGCTGTGAGCCAGTTAAGAGGGAGCACCCAGGGTAAGATTCTTTGTTTTTATGGCCCACCTGGAGTGGGGAAGACCAGCATTGCCCGCTCCATAGCCCGTGCATTGAATCGGGAGTATTTTCGGTTCAGCGTTGGTGGAATGACTGATGTCGCTGAGATTAAGGGTCACAGGTGAGTAGAGTTCTTTCTTTATAGTTTCAGTGAAGGGAAAGGTGTGGCTGTATTGTTGAATTTTGGGGGCTTAGAGTTTTGGTTTTCTGATGCAGTAGAGAATTTTTAACATGCTTGGAATAAACCTAAAGGTATACCATAAACTGATTTGGGAAAACATGCATGTTTATGTCTAGGTGAGACAGGCAGGCTAAATTGGTCTCATAGCTCTATTTTTACAGAGTTATTGCATCACATCCAGCCATTGGCAGACAGAAGTGCTCCTGCACAAAGTTGTCAGGTTATGATTTTAGGGAAAGTGCTCCTTGTTAATTCCTCTGTTCGTAGACAGATTATTTAAAATCCAATGGATTATTAAAAAGCTAGTCTTTCAGTTTTGGTGTATGCTCTTGCTCTAAACCTCTATATTTATCAGTCCAAAGGAAAAAGGAAAAGTGGGTCTATCACTGTCTAAATGAATTCCATTTATTTCTGCACCTTACCTGTTACTACACCCCAGCACCTAACATTCCATTTAGCTGCAGTAAATCTCAACTGGCCACTTCTCTGTCCAGTTTGTCAGTGTGCAAATCCTACAACTCAAGTACAAGACCTGCTAGCATTTAATCCTGGGGGGGGGGGGGGGG
>WMED01004347.1:298-20851 GCA_019650415.1 Pipa parva
GCAAATCACACAATTTATAACCTTTAGCTTATACAATAAAAAAAATGAAAGTGATGGGAAATGTCTATGGTAGAAAGAAAGAAAAAAACTTGTATGTATGTATAATTTTATTTATAAAGCGCCACAAATTTACGCAGCGCTGTACAATTCAGCGATACAAGTACAACTTCTTCTATTTTCATTAGTTTTAATATATGCAGCACGGCTATTTCTAGCAGAATATGAGGGAATTGCTGCCAGCCTCCTATTGAAGGAAAAGAGACAAGTCACACAGGCTCTTTCTGTACAGAACGCCAGTGAACTCTAAATGAACCAAGGCTTAGAAATTCATATCATTATTTCTTATTCCATATACAGCTTTATTAACAAAGCTGCAACCGAGCCACAGATAAAGCAGACGACTGCTACAAACGAAAACACTTTTCTTGGAAGTTTGAAGAGCTGTTAAAAATAAATAAATAAATAAAATGGAACATAATTTCCCTTCTTTTGGCATTCCCAGCTGGCATGCACAAGAAAGGACAGTTTCTGGTGCCCACAAACACACAATCACTACTTTATTCCTGGCAGAACCCCAACATTCCTCCCAGGCCCCAAGAAAGAGCTAAGGAGTCTTCATGTAAAATGCTCAGATTTTTGCAGTTTTTACATTTACAAACATGTTAGCAGGGAAGTCTATTCACAAATGCAATACTGTGCAATTTATTTGTTGTAAAAGGTTCACCAACAAAACACTTTATTGGATAAGCAGAGTACAAAGTGAGTAAAGTATTCAGCAGAAAATAAACAAGAAATGGAACAGATAATGATTTTGGCTACTTCCAATAAAGATCCAGGAGAATAAGTTCCACCTTCAAAGTGCACCTGTCACCTCAAAACTAATACTAATTTAGGTTCTACTAATGAAATAAATGTTCTGTAAATATATATATTTTAAAAAATGTAGCTTTACAAAGCGTTTCTCTCTGTCATCTTCCCTGTCAGCCTGACTTTTCTTTCCAGGGCTGGGTGGGGCTAAGTATGTAAAAATGTAAAAATTTTGGCTACTCCAAATAAATTGCCATTATTGTTCCTCCAATCAGATCCCTTAGGTCACAATCTAGCAGGGATCTGATTGGAAGAGCAATAATGTCAATTTATTTGGAGTAGCCAAAATTATTAAATTTTTAAAAATACACATATATTTACAAAAATGTTTATTTCATTAGTAGAACCAAAATTAGTATTAGCGTTTTAAAGTGACAGGTGCACTTTAAGCTCATTAAACACATACACTATACTCCAAAAAAAAAAAAGCATACAACAAATCTTTGATCCAGACATATATATCATATCATATAACAGATGATAAATAAGACAGTATCGCTTTCGCAACTAGAAAGGAATGGAGCACAGGAATATGGAGAAATATCATGTTGTGTTTATTTGCCCAGTGCTTAATGATCTTTTATTCTTTCTCTGGACATAAAACTACCCATAAATCAAGCTTTCTCCGTCTGTCATTAACCTTCCTTAAAATTATTCTAAATTGTAATAGTGAACTGCCAGAGATCCATATTAAATTCATAAAATCAGAGGCAAATCTATGGACTTCTGACTAAATCCCTATTAGTATATTTACCTGTGGAAGAGAAATGAGATTGTAAACTCATGTGGCAAGGGGTAGATTTGGATGGTTAAATCTATATAAAACACTGTGTAATATGGTCACACTAAGAATAAATAATAACCTCTTGACAAACACATTTCATTTTGTTTAAAAGCTCCTTATAAGTAGCTCTAACCATTTTTAGAATGACCCTTCTGAAAAAGTTTGGATTTTTGTCAGATTTCTGTAGAAACCCTACTATTATTAAATCTAAGTTCCTCTTATATGATCACTTGCTAAATGAGCAGTAGCTGAACACCTCTAAGCTATATATGTAACTGGTTGTAGTACGAGTAAAAATTTTAAACTGATACAAGAGAAATTACAAAATGTATAATACCACTGTGACTTTTTGTTACAATTTGAAAAACATATCAACTTTAATTGAAAAAATAAACAGCTGCTTAAAGATAAAATCAATACATAAAAACCAGAGCTAGTGCTCCAAGAGGTAGGAATTCAATTTAGTTCTGAAAATATTGATGGATTGCTTTTGACAGAGGAAAGAGGGGTATAGAATTCCACAAAAATGTTAAAAACAAACCACCTTTATGCTGCAATAACTTTATAACGACACATTGCCCGAAACTACAGCCCTCTCAAATTTACCAGTATCATATAGATTTAAAAAAATAAAAGTTACACAATCCCTTTAACAAGTGAACAACCGCTACCTGTAAAAGCAGGATTCTTTATTCATCGTAACAAAAAAATATTTAGCTGGGGGGTAAATGTGAATGATGAAAGGATCTGGAGGTATAAACATATTGCAAGTAGAGATGTAAAGCAGAAAGTTCTGCTTTTGGTTTACTTATACATAACTAAAGAACAATTGGCAGGGAAGTAGGTGCAGCCTGGGCTTTCCCTCCAAGTATAGTCATGACACAGAGGAAATGAGGAATGCTCCTGCACTGCACAATCTGGCATTATTACCTATGAAGCAACTAATTAGTCATTAGGGATTAAATGCAACATACAAAATAACTAATCCTCAAGTATGTGGGTAAAATAGGGAATACATATTCACAAGATTTTAAACACTTTAAAACCAGAACTAACACACACATATTTAGACTGTAAGCTCTATGGGGCAGGGAACTCTAACCTCGTGTCAACCACAACCTAGCACTTAAAGTGAAGAATCTTGTGATATTATACTTGTACTGTGTAATGCACTTTTCCCATGTCTGTATTGTACTTGTACTGCTGAATTGTACAGTGCTGGGTAAATTTGTGGTGCTTTATAAATAAAATTATATATTAATAACCAATTAACTAAATTTCATTAATATAAAAAGAAAGAAATAAAATACTGACATTGTGAAAGACCTTACAAAGCAAATAGTGTGATATCCCCAGATCACATTACACATGTTTATAAACCATTTCATGAAATATCAAAAATTCTGAATAGATTCTTTAAGAAGAAAATATGGCATAGTCATAAGTTCAGAGGAAAATAGAGCTCCTTGCCAAATGGGGTATCACTGTTTTTACCATCTTTCTAATACTAGATCCAGTTAAAAACAGGTTTTGGTTAAAACACTTCTGGGTGATTGTGTTGTGAAACTATAACTTTCTTCAGTTACAATGAGCGCTGATGAGCAGTTGTTTGTAATTGAACAGCTAAAATGGTGTTATTTATGGGTAAAAGCAGCAAACATAGCAATAATAAGGCTGGATTCACACTAGCGAAATCTCCTTCATAAAATTAAAAAAAAAAAACAGTCAAAAAATTGGAGAAAATACCAATAGATATAAAGCTATGGAAAACGCCTTTCAGATGCCACACTGGTGATAGCAGATTTCTCGCATTTATTCATCAGTCAGACACACTGAGAAAAATATAACACAATGAAAGTCATTTCAGTTAACGTGTGGGCAGGACTTGAGAGACAAGTGCCAAGAAAGCGAGTTTACAAACTGGTCTCAGTGATATGAGAGAGTTTTTGCATTAAGAAAACTGAACAATGAAAATATTTGCATAGGGAAAATGTAACAACATATTAATGTTTGTGTGGTACTTGTAGGAGAGAATTTTCACCTGGAACATCCGTCATCTGCCAAAAATTATAGGTAAAGGTATTTTCTCTGTTGAAGTCCCCTTCAGAATGTTTGGGACATTTATTAATATGATTGGCTGGAGAAGAAATGGTGATCGCTACCATTACTCCTGTGTCATACGCCAACAGTAAAGCACCCCGAGACCATTCACATGTGGGGTTGCTTTTCATCCACGGCAGTGGTTCCCTTTTTATCCACGGGAGTGGGCTCAATCACTGTTTTGCCTAAGAACGCTGCCATGAATAAAGAATCGTATCTAAAAATTCTCCAAGAACAATGTTTCCAAATGATCCAGGGCCAATTTGGTGATGATATACAATGCTTTTGTCTATCATAATAAAGCACCATGTCCAGAAATTAAAAGTGTTAACTATGTGGCTTGGTGATATAAACATTGACATTTTCAGCCTATGGCCAGGAAACTCCCTAGATTCCTTTGACAACATGTGGTCAATCCATAAAAAGCAGGTGAATAAACAAAAACACAAAAATTGTGATAAACTCTAAGCACTGATTAAGAAAGAATAGGTTGCATTTCGTCATGATTTGGCCCAGAAGCTAATATCCACCATACAGTAGTAGGGCCAATTGCAGAGGTCTGGAAAAATAAAGGTCAGCACTGTAAAATATTGACCCTTCATTTGTCAATAAAAACCAATGAAATGAGTATAATTGTACTTCAGCATCACAGCAACATCTGACTTAAAGATCTAAAAACACTGAAGCAGAAAACTTTGTGAAAACCAAATGTGCGTCAGTCTCAAAATGTTTTGGCTACAACTGTAGTTACATAATGGCTTGCTGTGCATTTCCTATGGCTTTCTATTCTTTCCACTAAGTAAATCACACAAGTTCAGATTAGGTCTGCCAACTTGTCTCTCTTTTTTTTTTTACCATTAAGGTTAAACTAAAAGGCCATGGTTTCATAGTTCTGTGTTTGGCCCCAAACCCATCAGATTTTATGAGAGATCTGTTTGAGGGTGGAGTGCTTTGTATGTTTTCTTATTGGCAGAAGCAATACAATTACCACAAGAAGTGATCTGATTATTTAATACACTCAAGTATAGTGAGAACATAGAGGGGGTTATTCTTTAAAGTCCGAATTCGACTGTCAAATTCTCAAACAGCAGATTCCCATAGCAAATCCGCAACTGCAGCAATTTTTAAGGTTGCACCTGTGACACTATTTCCATAGTAGAGTCGCAACTCTATTATAAATATTCTCATTGTAAAGACGCAACAGCAACAGTAGCGGTCTATTGAGATTGTCTTTAACTGGCGAATTCACACCCGCAACAATTTGGAGTTTAGAGAATAACCCCCAAAAAGTCCATGCAAATGTTCAGGACGCAATCCCACCCAGAACTCAACACTGCAAGGAAACAGCGCAAACCATCAAGGCACAGCACATTTCATGAAACTTGAAAGTTACTTTTAATGTCACAGTAAATATTTTAGCACATATTTCTAATCCAGTGGAACAATGCAAAAACCATGGATGTTAGGCTTAAATTAGTCCGTGTGCTTCTGCACATATGAAAGGTAACTTAATATTGTCATGTGTTACTGACTTATGGCACTAACTTGGTGATTTAAAGGACAGTTAAGCTTGAAGAAGCTTAATAAAGATAAATTAACCAAATTTATATGTAAATGACATTTTTGCAAATAGTATTAGCAGAAATAAATAATGAAATATAAATAGTAGAGAAAAGAAAGCAATTTTTGCATGTATGGCACAAAGCCATATCTCTAGAAACAAGTCACCATTATAAAGAAGGTAAAAGAGTTAAAGGATCTGTAACACCCAAAAAATATACAAAAACTGTCATGGTAGTTATGCTAATAAAAGCACCTTTAAAAATGTTATCTTTAAAGTTGAATTTGTGAATTTTATTGATTTCAGTCTCCTTTTATCTTTACTGATAGGAGACATGTTGTTAAACAGACTTCACTCAGTCCCATTGTTTTCTATGGTGCTTTAAAGAATGCATACTCAGGCAGTGTGCTTGAAAGTCTAATAGCTAAATATCATACTATAAAGACAATTTGCTATTTTGGAAACACAGATTAAAATTTTTCATTTTTTGGCATTGCTGTTTTTAAATATGGAAAAAAAAAATTAAAGTCATTATGTTTGAAAACACTTTTCTACAGGAATGTAAATGGGAATTACTAAGCAGTCTAAGTGGAGACATAAACAATAGACGTAGAAGAGGTAAAACAGCTAAAAGTATAGAAGCATGCCTGATTACTCACTTAGGTCAGTTCTCATCCTACACCAGTGATAGCTAATCTGTGATACGTGTCATACTCCGCATTTGTGTCGCACTCTCATGTAGTCCTATTGCAAAACCGTGATCGCCAATAATACCCAATATTGGCTTTTTAATTGTTTTTAATTCTTCTTTTTCTGGTAACCCACTTATGTGATTGTAACAATAAAGATTGTGTATTGATATATATTAAGTGTGTGCATGACATTTGGGATACGCTGTCTTTCTTCGGAATTCAGTTCCAGCCTGTAAAGGTAGAAAATAGAGAACACTCTTCCTAGCTGTAAACAAGGAGAATTATTTTGTAATTGGAAACTGTCATCCTCTTGCTGTGGTGTCTATCATACTCCTGGATGGGTTTAAGTGTGCTTGTGTGTGTTGGCTGTGACAGGATTAGTCATATGATCAAAGGTCATTGTGTTACCAGCAAGTCACTGTTAGCAAGCAGAGCAGATTGGTGTATGTCATGCTGTAAAAAGGATATCACCAATTTAGATAGGGAATGGACCACTCAAGAGAGTTCTGTACCGATATACCCACAGAACAGCCTATGTCGCTCCTCAAATGTTGGCAGAAATCAACAAGATTCAGTCAACAAACCAAGTCACTGAAAACTAGCATAAATACTGTAAGTTGCACATTTTGAACCAGAAGATTTTTTTAAAGGAGAAATGAAGTCAAACCTTTTTTAAGGAACACCTAAAAGAAAAATCCCTTCGGATTGTCATAGTAGTTATATAAATAGGATGCTTGTAAGAATGTTATCTTTGAAGATAAATTTATTCATTTTACTGTTGTCAGTTTTCACGTTTACGGATAGCAGTCAAGCTGTTCTACTAATATCACCCAGTCTCCACGGTTTTCTATGGTGCTTTACATAAGCCATATTCGGGAAGTGTGCACTAAAGCCAAATTTTTACAGCTAAATATCAAAATTTAGAGACACTATTTAGAATTTTTGAAAGCGCAAACTGAATATATAATAAGTAGAAATTGAGGCATTTTAATTTTTTTGGAGTTATTGGCCTTTTACGTTCTCTATTGGGGGTATTTCCTTTTTCACTTCTGTTTAATTACAAGGCTGCACTGAGCCTCCAGCTAAAGTGTGATCTGACGGAAACCATTATTCTGACATGTGCATGCGGGGTGGTTTCTTCCTTAGTAGCCACAGTCATAGTGCTAGCACAAGCCCTCTCAATACTTCCCATTATAAAACTATTCCTCTGAAAATAAATAATCACTTCCAATTCCATTATGTTCCATGCAGACAAATACCATCTGCCAAGCAGACATGATCTCTTTTACAGACATATTATCTCATTACACTTCATGAGACTAATGATGCAGTTTAAATCTCTGTCGTTTCATCCAATTCATAAGCATTAAACCTTGGCATGGTTAGTGGGCTCTCCATATACCAGCCACTAACTAAGAAAAAGAAACCTTTAGAAGCGAGATGAACTGATGACTGCAACACTGTTTTCCGTAACCCAAAGCCTTTTAAACTCTGATATGGAAACCAAAATTTCCACTGGAAAACTCATACTATTCAATTAGCAGATGTCCCCAACCCCTGCTGTGGCAACATGTTTTCTTTTGAGGCCACAAAGGGCCTGAAAACAAGACTCCATAAGTCATAGCCAATCAGATAAGAAGGTCACCATTTGTTCCAAAAGTTGCACAATACAAAAGAGAGGCATGTAAGCATTTTTACAAACTGAACATGGGCGATGCATCGCACAATCAGTTCAACCGATATCAAACTATGCCTGGCACATCAGTCATGCAGAGAAGGGAGGGGCACAGCTCATCCACTGTTACCTGTATTTTAATGTCCTTTGCCAATAGTAGAGAAGTCAGGGTGCCTGGAAGCGTTTGCAGACCAAAATAGCACAGATGATAAATTCCAATAAGCTCCGGCACTCCAAAGTTGTATGATTAAAATCAAAAATTTATTACAAATCCAATTTAAAAGCAAAGTTCACATTCAGTCAAAAAAGATTTAAAAAAGGGCACCTTACGCGTTTCGCGACTTAGCGCTTAATCATAGTGTAATCAGTCATGCAACCTGGCAGTAACCTCATGCAGATATTATGCTCATGAACCTACATCTTCCCAAAAGGCTTGTAGACTGCATTTTAAACGGACACTTAAGACTCAGAAAGAACGCCGCCCTGTAGGTTAGACTTGCCCAATTACACAGACTCAACCAATATTGTAACTAACTTCTCACCAGAAATTTTTTACAATTTGCTAGTCAGAGCACGCAGTACGTAGAACCTCTTTTGAGATATATTAATGTATACAGAGACCTTTAGGTGCACAGGGTAAAAATGATCAGGATACAGGCCCCTAGAGTTTCATACAACTCGTGTTTGTGTAGGGTAGACAGGAAATGGTTGAGCTGAGAATGGCGCCTGAAACAACCACATCCTTTGCTGCAAATACGCCCTTGTTCAGCACAGGGAAGATTATCTCCATCTTCAAACAGCGCCAGACAACAGAGAGAGAGAAACACAGAAATTATCAGTGACATGCACTAATCTAAGGACAGAAACATATAAATCAGTCTGCTATGATTTTCAATGCATTCTGCATTTACAGTTATCAGAACAAAAGAAAGCAGGTATAGATACATTAAACTGTACAGTACAATCAGCACACAGAATTACAGGCGAGTGCATCTGTGCAACCACACACACATCTATATGCATACACAAACATTTTTATGTCTTATTAATGTACACAGTTATACTGACAAACACTTCTGATTGTAGCAGGCAAGTTTTTCACTGGAAAAAAAATACTGTCACTATTCTTAGGTGTAAAGAAACTTTAGAAAAGTATTTCGATTTAGAAACATCAAGAAGAAGGTAAAACGCTTCCTCCTGCAAATCTGCCATTACTCCCAAACTGGTCACTCCAATCCCTTATACATCTGTATATAGTGCAAAGTGGATGGCCATGTTCACTAGAGGTTTGTCTCTAAATATTTAAGTATTTTTTCCCTTTAAACAAAAAACACATATAACTGACTCACATTAAAAAACACATGATCCTCACGCATATGACAATTCCCATATTCAGGGGATTTGTTTGTGTTTTTAATACTTTCTGTTTATGGGCTGGTAAAGCAATATAATCTGTTGCTTTAAAAAAAAAACTACTGTTTGATCAAAACATAATATAATGATCTAGATCAGTGGTTCTTAACCTTGTTTGAGGTACCAAAGCCACCAGTTTCATTATGTACATTCACCGAACCCTTCTTTAGTGATAAATCCCTTGACCTCTGTGGCAGAGGCTCTGTTGAATTCCTGAGACCGACTCACCAAACCCCTAGGGTTCAATAGAACCCCAGTTAAGAACCACTGATGTAGCTAAAGCCCAATTAAAGGACCAGTAAGCTCCAGAAAAAAATAAAATCCCATTTAGATGGGCTTATCAGTAATTCTGACACGGTACCTGGGTACAACTGTTATATGTGGAGTCCAGTTTCTGATTTTTATTGCTTTGTGTTTGTTTACACCTTTGTCGATTGCACCCATATTTTATGTGTTGGATAAACAGACCTCTGTCTAGTTTTAGTTTACAGTGGAACTTTAGATAACACATGTTCATGAACTGTACAGAATGTACAATAAAAGGTAAAATACATATATTTAAAAAAAAATAATAATAATGTACTTTTAAGAAAATGAGTTTTTGGAAGCCCAGATTAAATATGCTGTAGATATAAAGGCATTATGAGAATATTTATTTTTGTTGATTCATTTTGCTTAAAGCACAGAAAAGCAGAGCAGGGGGAAAAAAACAGTAGGTGTGATCATACTCCAGCAGTTAAAACAACACTAAAAAAGAAAAACAAAAAGAAAACTAAACTAAACTTTGAAAAACGACTAAATTTGTCTCAGAATAGGCTATAATTAACAATTACAATATAGAATTACTGTCCATAACCAGCTCATGAAATAATGTATACACAAGTGCTGCAGCAGAGCAGGTTTGCTGCATATTGTCAAGTCCATTAAAAAAAAAAAAAGTGGATTTTCTGCAGTGTATTGTATCCATGCGTATCAGACTAGCTAGAACTAGCGGAATACTAAACAATGCTTTGTTCTTTAGTGTTCTTAAAGAAACACTATGAGCCAATCAAAACTGCAGAAGCAAAAGCAATTTTATGTTACCCCACTATTACTCTGTTGCGAGTACTAGAGGGGTAATCACAAACAGTTCTGCATTAATGCTTGAAAGTGTCTAGGGGAAAGTCACATGTAAAAACTTCTACTTTTATCTAGCTGTGTTTTATCTCTGAAACATAAGCCACCAGATAGAAACATGGAATGAGAGATTCCTATATGGTAGAGAGCATCACATAGGAACACATAAGTAGACCAGCTGCGGGGAAAGGGAAGGTTAGGAGGAAGTATGTGCATATTTATCAATAAAGCAAGTGGGGGATATTTGAATAAGGAGAAGATGTTGCAATTTTAATTCACCATTAGTTTTAAAGGAACAATAAAACAGCACCTTCACCTTTAGACAAATCTTGGCCTTTCCAGGAAAAGCCAGTAGATACAGACCTACAACATATAAAGTAATGATCCTCCTTCAAGCACTTAAAGCAGCACATATAACATCCTTGGGATATAAATAACAGGAGTGGCATATTCCTTCAGAAATTACAGCATCTCAAAGCAAACAAACAACAACCGAAAAATGTGTACATATACTTGATAAGGCTGAATTCCATCAACATGGAGGCGATTGTGTTACAGGGCTTGCTTTTTACACATGCAGATTAGAAATATTTCATTTCTACACACAGTATAACAGCAGTGGGTGCCTATTACCAAGTTAAATTAGCAATAGTGGTATTTGAAGGGAGATTAGAACAAAGGAGTTAATGTTGACAAATTCTAACAGATTAATACATTTTTTCCATTTGATCTGTGGAAAAACATTACATGCGTCTTACTATTAAAGCAGCTCAAAGCATACTCCAGAAATCCCTACATTATTGCCATTCCCTTCATTACTATTCAGCTAACTACTTCCAAAGCCATCCAGTGCATTCAATGCTGCAGGGAACAAACACTCCACTTATATTAAGCAAGAGTACAGGAAAATAGTGACTGCACACAATGAAAATTCAGGCACTGCAAAGGTACTAAAAAGGTCACTATAGAAATCCATGCTTGCTTATAAGTTTCCTGATTAATCAAAAGAAAAACTAAAGGCAGAATATAAAACTCTATGCCACTGACCTCCTCAGCCTATTTAGTGAATGACTAACAGTGAAACATCCCTTTTGTGACAACATGCAGTGGCTTCTATACACTACCCTTGACTATCCTAAATATATAGCATTTCTCTTCATAACATTTACCATAAACTAATGTTTGCATTAGGCATAAGAATGCACCTGCTCTCAAAAAGCCTTGAAAAAGTGTAATTAACTGAGGTTACTTGGTGTAGTCATGGGTAGTAGAACAACTGTTCAAAATGGCCACCAACAACATCATCTTCCAATAACTGCCTCTGCTGCTATGTTGTGGGGTTTAATGGTTTGTCACAGTACAGACAGAAAGACTATCTTTAAAGAAAAAGGCTTGTTCCGTGGCTGCATCAGACGAAACCATGCCCACATTTACCAACCAAAGTCTGTGTCTCATTAGTGGGCCACCCTCCAATCAATTTTTCTATAAACTCTTAAGAATTCATCTTTTACACCTGACCTTCTCCGACTTACCCAGGATCATCATACAAAACACTGACACTTAAAAACAATGCCCCTAGAACATTAATATACTGCAGCCATTGACATGTAGGTACTCGCAGTCAATACATTGCCAAGGCTATTGGGAGTTTTAGCACTGATCTTACCCTGCCTAGGGCATCACTAGTATGTGGTGGAAACTGCTGCCAGTAAGTAATGAAGGAAATGCCACCATTATCAATAGGTATTTGTGTTTTTATATACACATGCACCTAAATTACTTCCAATTCATATAAAATATGTTCTTACAATGAATAAATGAAAGCAGCGTTGTTGTTTGCAGGGGGGTCTCCCACCATGCATTGCAACAGCAAGAAAGCAGCTTTAACCATATTTTCAAGCTGTTCACTTGGAGTTGAATAGAGGAGCATAATGCAGCATGTCATTATCCTAGGTCCACTAAAAACACTGCTGTTAACAACTGATAACTGAAAGCATTTAGTTACAATGCAAAATAGTTTATATTATACAATTATTTCATTTTACTCCTCTAAGTGCATTCCCATGAAATAGTGCTCCTTTAACTGTAGACTCTAAAGAAGAACAAAGCATTTCTCAGACAGCAGAAGCCATTTAACCTACACAGTACCTTAACAGCACTGGCCAAATATCAAAAATGCTGGAACGTATGCCCAAGCTGATTGCCACCATATAGTCCAACTTTGTAGCCGCCATCTATTCCGCTGTGAACCAGGAAGCTATGCCAAAGCATTGTAAACATGCAACTAGGGTCATTGTAGGATGCATAATATGCAATTAAAAGTCACTTCCTGTTAGGTCATTTTGACATATTACTTTAAAAGTTTCTTTCCTGGATACGTATATATATTTATATAATTAACGGGTGCAAGGAAGAGACCATATTTATATATTACTGAAAAAAATAAAAACAGCTGTTAAATAACAAAGAGTCTGGTTGTATTTTAAGGAGAGATTGCTGATCTTCCCAAGTGAATCCGGTAGCCATGGAACACAACACAGCCGTAAGCCAACATACAAGGAGAAACATTTGAAAACATACAGTCACTAACAAGTTCCCTTTGGTAACATCTTGCACACCCACAGCAGAAATCATTGTTTATTTTCACATTTTTTAAAGCTGCCTACTAATGGTGGCAAATTATTAAATGTAGTATGCGCGAAACAGATTGTATTATAACTACAACAAAGTCTGCTCACTGAATGCTTAACAGATTTTTTTCTTTTCCAGTTATAAACTAGGAAGGTCGGGTTTTGGACCCGGATACGTAGATACTTAACAAATCATTTTGTATTGCACTATTTATAAAAATTAAAAAAAAACCTGTGAAATAAACATTCTAAGCCTTGCACTAAAAATCTTTCTTCGTGCATAAAATTATAGTAGTATTGCAGCACTTGGTGCTTTTTATTTTACTGGACTAACAGTCAATTTAGATGAGCTTTCTTTAGGTATGTCCTTCTCTTTCTCGAGTTTCAGTACTCTCTGCATCTGTGAATTAACATGACCACTCTATCTACTATAAATAAACACACACACTCACATGTATATATGTGCAGATTGCGCAAACTGAGCAGATAGGGCAACTAAATATGTGCATTTATAGGTAGCTTTTATCTCTACCCTGGGGGTTCAACTTTAGGTGTGTTTATCCATATAAATTTACTGTCTTCTGTTTTAGATTCTGCATGTAGAACTCAAACCAGGAAACTTAGTGTTGCAGACACAAAACAGAAGAGTCTGCATGTAGAATCATTTGGTCCCGCTACAAAATGGAACAGGAAGTTTTTTCTCAAAAGTTCAAAGTCAAGTCTCATTTTATAAGGTCAGTGACGCCACACAAATACATGTTCACTACATCTTTCAGCATCACACTGCTGAATATGCTTGATTAAAGTAAAGTAGGTCTCAAAGGACTATGGGAGTGGAACAATCTAAAAAAAAAAAAAAAAAAAAAAAAAAAAAATCATCATCTATCAGTATTTGAGCTTTGTTGAAACCATAGCCTACAGTAACTATTAAGGCAGTATTCATATCAGTCTGTTTATGAGTAACATATGTGTCCGATCTAAGCCTGACTTGCTGACTCCTACAGGATTTTAAAAAAAAAACAAAACAATTATATAGATTTCTCAAAGCTATTGATACTACTATTACTACCTGTACGAGTCATTCTTTATATATAAAAAAATAATTTGAAAACTGACCAATGGAGGAGTTTAATTTTCCGACTATTAGAGGAATTCATCAACAGAGGCAATGATTTAGAGAGGTTAAGTAACTCACAGCACCCAATCAGAAATCAGCATTCACTGGTAGTAGAGAACTAGAATTGTAAAAGGAAACCTCTGATTGGTAGCTATAGAATACTAAACTTTTCCCCTGTGGATAAATTGCCCTGTATATATATAGGCTAAGTAGCTTTCAATCATATTGCATTCATTTAAGCCAACAGACCATACCATTAGTGTCCGTATTTTCAGCAACTGTTCATTTTTTTTCATTTTTGTAAAAATTGCATTTTTTTTTTGTGCAACTGCGCAGCGAGACGTTTCTCACCCAACTCCAACAGACTAGAAAAGCCGCACATTATAAAACCAGATTTCCATATTATTTATTTAAACATCTGATGTCATCACAGAATCAAAACAGGCCTTTTCTTAAAAGAACAGTAATATAAAAAAAATTAATATACCCTAACTTGCCATTATGATTATATATTCATCTGTGCGTACCAAGAAATCTGTTTTATATATATAAAACATATATAAATATGTTTTATTGAAAAAGGCCTCAAAAACCAATAGGATTAGATGCTTTTTTTTAGCCAATACATACATCATTGGCTGTTATTAGTCAAAATAAAAGCATATACAAAGCAATCACATTCATGAATTGATCCTCAAAGATAATTTCATTATTTGAATAATCACCCATGCCAATCCAAATTGTAATTTTTATTTTTATGGTATTACTGGTCCTTTAATCAGTAAAAGCAATAGCAGTACACAAAAATTTTTTCTCAAGGGTCAATATCACATTCAGATGCTGGTTTCAAATGCTTTGATTACCATTTTGAATAGAGTTTATTTTTTTTTACAAGTACTAGTGATCTTGGAATGAGACAAAATGCATCTTTACTGAATAAACTGCGCTAAAGCAAGTAAAATGTAGCAAATGACAAAAAATCTATTTTAGCTTAACAGCAGCATATAAATCTGAGGTTCAAGCTCCGCCCAGGACTCCAACATGTTTTTTTAAGGCACAATAATCCTCCTATAGCCAAATTAATAATAAATTATAAAACAACCAGAAATATTGCAATTTCCCTGGCTGTTGAACCGAGCTATCCACAAACAATCAACTAATCTTCTCTTAATAAAACCCTATCAGACTGTAAACTCTTCAGGAAACAGACTTCTTTCCAAAAATATACATTTCTAAGATATTTTTGTCCCTGTCCCCAGCTCTGCCATCAAAAATCATGCTCCTCCCACACCCCCCAATCTGTCATATGGGGCCCTTTTAAAAAATTTTAGACACCCTTATTTACACTTTCCAATTGACCAGTTACACTATCTCAGTGCCCAATAAGCCATAAGTTTCATTGGATAGTAATCAGGAAAACTATATATGACTTTTTGTATGGGTACGACTGGTTCACAGAGATGGTGGGCCCCCAACAGTAGTACCCACTGTACCCTCCTGTTGGTGGCCCTGCAAATACATTTTCCATAATGTAGCCATAGACTATCTAACAGTATTTTACATCAGTAAATCTTTTCAAAAAGAATGGTAAAAAACATTTCCAAATGTTGCCAATCCAGCTATCCAAAGAAATACAGCATAACTTATGCTATGAGGCCTACCCAAAAGCAGAGTAGAGGTTAAATGGCTGTTTTCTTCTCTTTTTTTTCTCAATTTGGAATGTAAGAATGTCTAATATAAAGCAGGACACAAAACAAATCTGAAATACACAAATATTTCTGTGACTCACCATTGTGAACATATTCAATTTCACTTTACAGAGTTAACAGTAAATCTAGAGAACCCATCAGGCCTCACTAAGGATCCTGCAAGAAGGATAAGTTTATTCTGCAGCCCCAAGCATATTTCACTCATGACACAATAAGGTAAAATTTAGGGATTTTCCAGGGATGGTTTGAGCTCATATTAAATCAGATAACAATGTCAGTTACAAGAGCTTTCCCTTTTCCCTGGGAAAAACAGAATAGCCTACTCTGGTCTAGTGTATCCAGAAGCTGTTGTTGCCCATTATACAAGACTGTAATATACCGCCATCAAGCAGATGGCAATTCCTTAAAAAAATTCATCAATTGCTTCTCTAAATACCTCAGTCTATTTGTTGAGGTCCTCTTCTCAACAGACTATTGAAATGACTGGAGTTGTTGATCCTTTTACCAACTTTTTCAACAAACGGAAATAAATTCCACTTTGGGGAAACAATGTATTCATCCCTTCTACTTCATAAAATGTTTTTGTTTTGTTTTTTAAACAAAACAAAAAAACTAAATTCCTGTTTTATTACTTTGATTTACTTATTCTCATTACAGATCCATCTCACAAACAAACACCTTCACTGTGTCGAACCTTTAACAAAATTTAAAATTAAGAGACATTCGTCATAAATTGTGTCAATGTTAACCAATATCTCTATTATGGTCATGAAAGATAGTGGAATCTCCTCGTTTCATTACCAGTTACAGACAGCCACTATAACAGTAACACTGAGCCACAGAAAGGTACGTTAACTTAATAACACTTATATACCGTATGTCTCAAAGTGAAAATGAATGTATTTTTAAAATAAAATATACTTTTGGAAAAGGGCCTCACTAGCTACTTTGTAGCTGATCAGCAAAAACAATCATCCTTCACTCCTGTGACCTAAAGAAGTCTTCTGACATATTTGGAATTGCAGAATAAACACACATTGGGTATGCTCATGATTGCCTATCAATGCTGTTAGTGTACTGGTGGCGTAAGCACAGCTCTTCAAGCCTCCACACTGCAAATTCAATAAAGAAACAAGTTCCCTTGCCTTGAATACAAATAGGTTTCTCACTCACCCGATGACACGGCCCTTCCTGGATTCCTTTTTCCAATTCACAGCCTGAGAGCGAGAATCTGTTCCGGATGCTCAGTCATCCAGTCAGCAGGAGGTTAGCAAGCAGGTGCCCTGAGAAACACAGACAAAGCAATGAACATTTGATAACTGGTAGCAAGCAAACAGTTAAACAGTTTAATGTTATCACATTCTTAATGGGATACTCTTAAACCTTCCCTTCTTAAAGTCTTACATCAATAGTTGTACTTTCTTAAACTGCACTGATTTTATACTTACAGGTGTGCAACTATAGTAGTAAATATTTTACTGCATGCTGAAAACAGCAAGTACAAAACCCTTGTGTGTCAGAAAGACTGAAATGGGAAATCTTTTTCCTGTGTTCATCTGGGGAATTAAACTAATGTACAGCTTGACGCTGGCAATTAACATAGATTAGATCTATAGATTACCACAGTCAGTGAATTTTGTGACAATTTTCTCAGAATCTCCCACAATCGATAATACAAACTGTGGCCAGAGTCTGAGACCTTGGAGATTTGATCTGTATTCCAAATCTAGTTAGAATCACAGTAAAAATACAGGAATGCTATACTGGTAAAGAATGAGCAGGCAAAACATCCCTTTATGCAAACACAAAAGAGGACTGTAACTTTCAGTTTTTCAACATTTATTTGGTTACTCAAGCATGAGGCTGGCTGGCATTCTAAAATGATAAATGTCACTCTATATCAGCAGTCCCCAACCTTTTCTGGATCGGGGACTGATTTTCCGGTTCCCCAATCTAGAAAAGGTTTGACGGACAGGTGGGAGGACCAACAAGCGCTGAGAGCCGCATGATGGTGACTCGCTTTATGTGTTCGCGTCATCAGCAAGTTGCAGCTATGCAGTTTCTGGGGCATTTAACTCAACATGGTTGGCTAGCGTCTAGGATGCTAGTGAGCCTTCTGTAAATCAATTTTACCCACTGTTTTCAGGCACAAAGCAAAGCCTTCTTATTTAGTTGGTAGCATCTTTTTCTTAATAATCGACCAACAACAGTTGTGCTGTTCCAGATTTCACATTTATAAAAAAAAAAAAATTAAAAAAAAAAAAATCTATTGATGCAGAATTTATGAATAGCAATACGCAAGGCGTTCATAAAGCAGCATATGGTGATGACATTTAAACAGTAGGAACAAATGTTTTTGTTTGAGTTTGTTGATAAGGACAGCATGTTCCTTTAGGGCTGTCTGGCTCCTTGACAGGTTAACTGCAACAAAGAACACTTCTCAGTATAATATAGAAAAGGTAACACAGGTATCACCTGCATTCTTATATTTCCAAAATCAATAATAAACAGCGTTGTAAAATTAAATTTACTATAGGCTGAGTTCTGCCTACAGTGCTTACAATTTAAGTTTGGTACCTAGAAATAAGTCCAGACTATCACTCAGGATGGTAAATGCAATGGATTATACAGTGCTGCGTAACTTAGTGGCACTATAGAATTAAAAATATACATACGTACAGTATGCACATAACAAGGGCTGATTCATTTGTTATGTATGTATAATTTATTTATAAAGCACCACAAATGTACACAGCGCTGTAAAAATTTAGCAATACAAGTACAATACAGACATGGGAAAAGTGCATTACGCAATAAAAGTTGACAAAGATACATCACTTTAAGTGCTACGTTCCGGTTTACACAAGAGGTTGGAAGTCCCTGCCCCGTAGAGCTTACAATCTAAGTAATGGCTGCATTTAAGATACATGAATCAGTGCAATCACATAATCACTGGGCCATAAATAAGCCTTGAAGCAGATTTGTTAACAAAGTATGTTTAGAGATCTGGATATAAAAAGGAAGATCATTGTATAGACCTCATGAATCGTCTAGAAAAGATATTTCCATAATCAGGCCTATTTCACATGAATGTTTTTGTTGCTGCTGGACTATCTGCTGATATTACACATACACCAGTATGTGTAAGTCGCACACAAGATCTGAACCTAATCGCTTGAACCTGCAGCATAGAAACATATCCAGCTTTAAGTTAGGGGATACTAGTTTCAACATGCCTGCATTTTTGGATGTTGGTCTGAATAAAATGCATCAATTGGTCTAACCACGAGTCATACGCCATTCAACAGCAGGACACGGGGCATATACATTAGTGAGTAACTATTTGCTACTTTTCCAATTTCACAGCAATCAAAGGTCATTTCACGACATTACGTGGCCTTACATTTACACACCACATCTATTAGGCTTCTATTTATGCGAATGCTTATAACACTTCAAGGATCCCTCATTAGTGGGAGTAACGACTTCCCCATGGGTTACTGGCGTAAATGCTCAGATTTGACTTCACCATGTGAAAATGCCAAATTGGGGGGCTTACAACTGGGCTCCTGTTAGATTTCTGCTGACATGTCTCAAAAGTCGTAGAAAATGTGGCATGAAAGAGCCAGCATAAGCTTAATTGTCTGCTTCTGAAATAAATGTAAATAATCAATTTCTGTAATTGATTGACTATTCTTTTCTTGCAATAATAGTGACAGCAGGAGAAAACTAGGAAATTGTCCTTATATTAATATAGCCCATATGTAGAAATGAATTTAATAAAAGAGATACTCTTTGATAAATATGCCTTATGGTCTTGCACCCAGCTTCAGTTAGAGTCTTTGAAATTCAAGATTCACGGTACACAATTCACAGTTATGGACAGCCTATCAGACAGTAAAACCACTAGAGCAAAATAGGTCTTCAGAGGTGCAGGTAAGCTAATATTTATACATTACAAGATCTTTTTTAATAAATAGATTTGCCCTTTAAATTAGCACATTTTAATAATTGATTATGTCTCCCAATATTCACTGCTATAGCCTGATCCAATATGGTGTGACTATGTTCCAGCAACCTTAGGAAAAGATACATTTCTGTTACATATTCATCCTGGAGGCGTACCCATGACCTAAAAATTTACCATGCAATTAGTTTATATACAACACTTCAGTCTAAGTATGTCCCATGGGTAACTATACCAAAATAATAAAGGCTTATGAGGCATGTTAAACTTATCAGCTGATGACAGTATATGGCACCAAGCCCAGTAAACAACAGGGTAGGCCCCTGTATGGGTCTTAAAGGAAAAGCTCACAGTAGGCAATCAACAGATAACTTTAACCACTATGTAAACTATAATGAAACTCTGTCATTAAAGGGACAATAAACCCACAAATTACATGCCTCAAACTGCATTGAAACCTAATATTAATTTTAATTGGCACTTCCAAAAATTCCATGTTTAATATGGATTAACAATACATAAAGTTCAAAACAAAGTACAGCCGAGAAAAATAGCCTCGGAGTACGCGTATGATTTTACAGCAGATAAGGAAAAAAAGTCTAGAAAGAGAAAAACAAACTGAAGCAATAAAGAAAAAAAAATCTAAATTCTAGAGCAGGGGTCCCCAAACTACGGCCCGCGGGCCGCATCCGGTCCCCTGAGGCCATTTACCCGGCCCCCGACGTCAGGGCTGGGACTAGGGGTAGGCAGGGTGCTGCAGGAGGGGGGGAACAATCTTGGCGCTTGCCCCCTCCTTTTCCCTACCTACCTCATCCCCGGCCCGACTCCATCTGCTGTAACGATTACAGTTACAGCTCTTCTTTCTCCCTCCCCCTGCGCATACTGATGATGTAACTACACATCATCAGGAAGCGGCAGTGGA
>WMED01004348.1:1784-19730 GCA_019650415.1 Pipa parva
CCCCCCCCCCCCCCCCGCTTCAAATGTTTACAGAAATTCTTAATGACACTATAACTCACACATTGTTAGGCAGAAAAATACCCATGAATCCCTTTAGGAAAATTCATCACATACAGAACTACACAAACTGCTTGGTTTTTCCTCCTCCCACCATTTTCTTTAGTTTTCTTAATGTCAGTAGCTTTTCTGTTTGTGTCAAGGATTTATCACAACTCATTATTTATAATTACTTTTTCACTGAAAAACATTTTTTTTCATTGTAACTACGATTTCAAGTATTTTTTTCCTTTGGAAAACATTTCATACAATAGACTATTGTTTACATGTGCTTCGCTCAGTAGAAAAATGCTGCCAGTTACTCAAGATGTCAGTAGTATATGTAGTTTATAACCAGCATGTAAGCAAGAAAAAAAAGGTTCATGGGAACTGGCTTATACAAAGAAATAATAGCACAAAAATATTATAGTTAGAAACTTCTTCAACCGAAGAAGGTCCCTGAAGAATTTATTTGCAAACCTTTGCCAGCCCTTCAGGTTCTGAAGTGAAAGAACAAACTGTGAACATGATGGACAAAAGCTGAATGTGAGATTGGTGGCAGTGAAATAGAAAGGTGAAGGTAAACTATTATATTTCTGTGAAGTTGTAATAAAAGATGTTTTATCTTCATTTAGCTGAAGCATTAGCTTCTTTTCTAGTCTAGCTTTTTAAAACTTACATACAGTCGTAGACTGCTGCAAAGATACAAGCTTTGAGATGAACTCATGGAAGAAGGAAACTGAACCAAACATTTTTAATACAGGGATCTAAGAAGTCAGGATGCATGTGTTTGTGCATGCTTAATGACATTCATTCTGTAGTAACAGTAGGTATTGGTTCACATTATTTCCAAATGTAACAATTCAGTAGTTCAGTGGATACTATATACTGTAGTAAGAGTATGATAACCCTATATAGTAGGGTTCTCATTCAGATATAGGAGTGGCAACACAAAACTGCTTTACTATTTTTCTAATATTCAATTATTTATTTTCCCTAAGTTTTTTTTTTTGGTAGAGTTTCTGTAAGTTTTATTATTCTCTTTCATTGTCATTTCTGTGCTGTTTCTATTAAGCACTCTTCATTGGTATGAGTCAGTACTTTAGTAGATCACAACTAAGGAGTGAGTTCTTTATCCACAACAGGTAAATAACCTTCAGCAAAGAGCAGGCAACCTCCAGAGCCAGGGTGCGTAATTAGGCACTGAAGGAATAATTTATGAAATCATTGAAGAGGTAATTCACTAAAGTCCAAATTGCTGCATATAGGTGTGAATTCGCCAGCTAAAGACAGTCACAATAGACTGCTACTGTTGCGGTCACAATTTTACAATGGTAAAATTGTCGTGGTCATTGATTTGCTAAGAGAATCCGCTGTTTGAGAATTCGACAGTCGAATTTTCACTTTAATGAATAACCCCCTTAATAGTATCATCCTTAGGGAGAAAGTTATTAAACTTAGAAAGACCACTCTGGGTCTTTCTGAGTTTACCAAGAGAAATCTCGCTTTGTTCTCACGAGATTCTTCAAGATCTTGAGATCGAGTTTTTCTATCTCAATTTTTTGAATTTTTTTTTAATGTAAAGGTAGCCATACTTTACATTAGTATCATACCTTTCCATCAAAAATTTTGAAAAATAGGGATCAAAAAATTTTGTTTTTACCTACGGGAGTGCCGGATTTCAATTGTTTTACATATTGGAAGGCTTTCTTATCCTGTGCACCCCGCAAAACTCAGCTAAGGATTGTTTACATGGATTACTTTTACTCCTAACCGGGATTGAGCGAGGACCACCATAAGTATTGTACCAATCAAAAAATTCAATCTCAAAAGAAATCTCATGAGAACAATGCAAGATTTCTCTCTGTAAACTTGGAAAGACCCAGAGTGGTCTTTCTGAGTTTAATAACTTTCTTTAAACTACTGCTTGGACAGAGTAGAGTATATGCCAAATGCATATTTTCCATAATCTTTCTTTCTCATGAAAAAGGGAAAGTGGGTTGTAATTATTTGTAGCCCTAGCAACCAAAGATATTTGAAACATGTTCATGGGCAAATTGGCAATTATAAACTTTTATTTTATACAAGAAAAGTCACAGTATGGTTGGTTTACAGCTATAGGTTTTCTAAATCTATTTACTTGGGAAAATTTACTTTTAGTGGGAGAATGGATTTTTATGGTCTCTTTCAGGGCTTACTTTATTCTATGAAGGTGTTTTAATGAATCTTCTGACTTTTATTCAATATCTTAGACTTGAATTAAGGTCAGGCTACAGGTAGATGCATAGTCTTAAGTCATTCAAGACAATACTACATATAATTGAGTATTATAAGAGAAAAAAACAGCTTAAGAAGATAAAAAACACCGCAGAGTAAGTGTTTATAAAGAACCTTCTTAAGTTTATTTATCATATAGGAGAGTGACGCCAAAAACTCAATATAGTATTTGCATTAAGGGCTATAGGCTGAGAAAAATATGTATTTAGAAAATGGTGTTCTTAAAAAAGAAAATATGAGGGTTTGCTACAGATTACATTTAAAATATATGTGGGTAGCTTCTCTGCCACTGTTAAAAATATATTCAATATTTTACTTTATTGTAAAGGCTAAAGGGGAGAAAAGCTCAAGAGTAGACATGCCTGCAGTAATCTCTCTTCTTCTGTGCCTGATTTAATAACAACAATCATAAATGCAAGTTCCACCAAGTGATATTAACCTTTGCTCAGTTCAAATGAAGCTGAATGCCAAGTGTATGTCATGTCTTAAGGACTAAATATACCCCATGGAGAGCATGATCTTATATAAAGTGTTTATTAAAAAGAGATTTTCCCTTTTTACGTACTAAAATATAAATAAAATAACATTTCAAAGAGATATATGACAGTGCCATGCAGATGGAACATCCTTGCGAGAATGTAAGTTTCCAAGTAGCATGGAAAAAAAGAACCACAGAACTGGTGCACCACTAGAGGTGCTATGGTACCCCAGATGGGTTTATCCCACCACTGGTGGCAGCTGGTGGAGACCCTGATGGAAACATTGGTGGAAAACAGGAACTTCTAAACTGTAACACTTAGGATAAGAACTGCTAAACTGTAACATTTAGCAAAGAGGACATGAAGTTGTAACACAGGGTATCATGGAGCATATTGTAACTGTAATTCCCAGTACTCAGTCAATGCATAAATACTGAAGAACAACTAAGATTTGAGAATGAGACTGTAATCCTGATATTGCTAAACTGAAACACTAAAGACTTGAGGATATCAGATGCTGCAGGACTGGAAACACACAGGACTAAAACACTGAAAGCAGGTAAGCTGCAGCATGACTAATAAAGCGGAAAAGCACACAGGACTGAAGAACCAAGAAGCTGGAGAACCAGAATGCTAAATTCAGTGCAGAGTTCACAATGAGGAAACACCAGAGATGAAATTAAAGGTCCAATAATGCCAGGCACAAGTGCTATCTTCGCATGAAGCTCAAAGTAGTTGAGCTGGATAAATTTGAACAACATATTCAACATTACATTTATCTAAATACATTTGATCTGGCACCATGGGTTCAGTTTTATGAATTTGATGCAGGTAAACAGATATACTTTGGTTAAACTGTTAATAGTTGGCTTCTTTTTTGTGTGTTCTTTTTGTTCTCTCTTATTTTTATTTTATTTTCAGATGGGGGAGGGTCCATTGAACATTTTGGATAAAGTTCAATTGGCAATGGTAAAAATGTCCCAACAACACACATGTGGATACAAGATAAAGGACATTTTCTGACTTTATTATACTGTAGAAAGGAGTTATTTGTCTTTTATAGATTCACTATTTCTAGCCTTGTAAAGGGTACTTTGATGATTGAACAGTTTTTGAGTTTGCGATGATTTATTTTTTGACAATTATTAGTAGCTTTCCAATTATTTATATTGATCTACCATGGTTATTTTATAAGCCATTACTCAATAAACATTTTAACCCTTTATCCCCACATGAACATACGTGAATGCAATACAGACTCTTCCTGTGCAGTACCAATAACCCCCCCTCGAGTGACATCACTAACTATACAGAGAGACGTTCTTGTGGGGAAAACTCCTCCCCATCTCCTTAGGTAAAAGCCTGTTTATCACCCTGAGCATGAGCAGATAAGACTTGTCCGACCCCCTGTGTGGTCAGCTGTGGAAGGAGAAGCCAGGGAGAGGAGAGGGTGTGGCTTTAACCCTACACTGTCTATACATGGAACTTCTTTACAGAGACAATGCAGTTGCAGGGGGATATTGATCCCTGCTCAGTTAAGGGGTGAGTCAGGAATTTTTTAATCGATTTATTGCTTGACAATAGGTAAATGAGGCTTTCATTATAGACAGGGATTACATACCCTTTAAGAGAAAACCCTTAGAAGTCTGTTACTCTTTGTCCCTCTCCTCAAACTAAGCCCTAGGCATATGCAACTGATAAAAATATGCATCTGTTGTGTTCTACCTATCAACAGGCTCAAACACATACAAATTTTAGGTGAAATTTAAGTCAAATCTACATTCTCATCCTCCTGTGATTTAAGTTGCCCAAACATATTTTTTGAACAATTTAAAAAGCTAAATAGAAAGAAAAAAATGAATCACCGTACATGAATACAGATTGAAAACAGTCAGGATTAGAAGGTACCATATTTTAGATGTTTATAACATAATAGTAATTATGTAATATCTTTATGAAATAATAAGCCAAGTAATTTGAATTGCCTAGAAAAACAGCAGGGCTTTTATACCAAATATCTTTATAAATTACTATCAATTTATAGATGTCTTTCAAGTTAATTGTGCTCTGATAAATAGCCATTTCTTCAATAAAACTATAATTTAGTGGAGTGATGAATGTTCATGCAAATGATCTATTTGTAATGTTTTGCAACATTACTGAATTAAATTCCTAACAATTATAAGTTCCCAAGCATCCCTTTGCTGTAATTATATTAAGAATACATTTTTCTTGCTTTATTTTCGGCATTTCGTGTACAATTAGCCAAATTAAAACTTCCTGCGGTATATAATGCAGGAAATGAATTTCGGTAGTAATGCACACACATACATGTGTATGCTAATTAATATGCATTGATTATTATTTACTTTTATTCCTGTTTATAACAGTCATGGCTTTTATGGTCCAATTTAGGTAAAAAGGAAATGAAAATGATGAAAAACAAATTGCTTAAAAAAAAAGAAATCAGAGACACTGAGTGAAGGTCTGTTTAACCAACCTATAAAATATGTCTGTAATATGTGAAGAGAAAAGCAAATACATTATGCAGTTGCATAGTTACATTGTTAGTATGGCTGGACAGGCAGATGAAAGAAATTAAATTAAGCCTTAATTTACCCTTGTTGCTCTAGAGGAAGGGAAAACATGTTTAAAGCTTGGGCTAAATTTGCTTTAAAATGGAAAAAAAATCCTTCCTAATTCCTAGTGAGGATCAGACTGGCTAAACATGTTACTAAACATCCCTAATGACTTAAATTACCTCTGATGTTATGTTATTTTGAATAACAATCCAAACCTTTTTTGAAGTCCTTTCAATAAAGAACCCTTTTCAATGGTGAAATTTAAACCAATTCTTTCTTTAAAGGAGAACTAAAGCAACAAATGAAAATTAAACAGTTTAAACAGGACCTGGTACAAGTTAAAAAGTGATCATTGGCATAGGAAATAGGGCAGGCACCTGTAAGCATGAAGGGTTGGTTAATAGCGCTATGTGTATTGCTCTAACAGCACTTAGTCCCCGCCCACTAAGAGCAATCAGTGGTGGAAATAAACGTCCGCATCATCACACTCAGTTTGTCCATGCGCAGTGATTACTTACATGATCAAAGGTCCTACTACACTGGGAGACATTTGATCATGTAAGTGACCACTACGCATGCACCGTTGACTGCTCTTAGTGGGCGGGGAATAAGTGCTATTAGTGCAGTACACATAGCACCGTTAACCAACCCTTCGTGCTTACAAATGCTTTCTCTATTCCAGATGCCAATGATCGCTTTGTAACTCGTGCAAGGTACTGTTTAAACTGTATAATAGTTCTCCTTTAAGTCTTAGATAGTGCTCTTGTGTTTTTCATGTTATCCTGAAATTGAACAGCTGATACAGTATTTCTTATAAGGTCCAGTTATAAATGTATACAAGGTGATCATATCACCTTGTGATGGTTGAATAGATTTAATTCTTTAAGCCTCTCCTGAGGTCCTCCATTCATCTTATCTTTTTGCCCTTATTTAAACCTTTTTTTTTAGCTCCAGGACATCCTTTTTGTGTAATGGTGCCAAGAACTGGACTGCAAGCTGAGGCTTTACCAAACATAAGTAGCTTTACTAAGATACTGTAAGTACTGTGACAAAATGTCATCCTTTCTTTCCTGAATCAATCCATCAACTAATTCAAGCAATAAGATAGTTTATTTCTTGCTGTTCAATCCTTTTAAACTTTACTTTTTGCTCCCAACCACCCATAGTTACAAAGTTTAAATTCTACTATTAGGTGATAAAGATAGTACACTATTGTTTTGTATTATAAGTTGTCTTTACCTTTCATGTAACTTAAGAACTCCTACACACAGATGGGCCGTCTTTGTAGTGCCTGTGTAGAATACATCTATGTAATCCTTTCAGATCAGGACATCTTGGCTAAGATTGTTTCTGTTTTTTAGATACAAAGGGAAGATAGAAAAATATCATAATGCTCTTTTGAGGTTTTATACTTTTTTTGTAAGAAGTCTGTACATATACTTGTCACATACACAATACATTATTTGTATCTATCAGTAGACTAATATTCCGTTGCTAAGGGCTTTGCCTAATGTGCAATGTTTGGAATTAAAACATAACAGTACATATGTAACTATTGCATTTGTAAACAATTAGACAAAATGTTGAGTGTTATTTCTTACCAAGTGCAGGTCTCATGCAAAAAAACAAAACAAAAGATACATTAAATATAAGTAATTTGTCATGTATGCAGGGTTTGTGTAAATTTGGGCATGAAATCTTGAATACAGTTATCAAAGGGGAATATGTAAATATTGAAAAAGATTAAGGGGGCGGAACTGGGCTGAAAATAAAATTCATGAATTAGGCCATCAAGATACAGTTGTCATGTTAGAATATAGTATGCAGAAAATTTACAGCATTAAAATTATTGACAATATGTTTTTTAGATTTAGAAATTGTGCCCTTAAACTTTATATTTTGAATGTTATCAGTGACTTAAAGAACCAAGTTGGCAAATATGAATGGATTCACATGGCTTCTTCAATATGGAGATGATGAAAAATTCCCACTGAATTATTTTTGATTCTTAAAGGATGAAGATTAAAATAACACATTAACTATGCCATAAGGTTTTTTTAATATAAGCAATTGGGACTTGTGTTAACTGGCAAAAAATTAGAAAATGATTATGATATGGATGGAAAGTCAGCAAGATTAGTTAATTTCATGGTTGCCTTTGGAGAAAAATAGTTACAACCTGTATTGATCTATGTCTAGTGATTTCAGTAAATACAGCAGAAAACATTGATAGAAAGCTTGCAGGAGCCAAGTGGTTTATTAATGAAAAAATACAAGCAAGAAAGTCAGATACTGAACTCAAGAATGTTAACATTCACTCTGGGCATTTCATCTGTAGCTGCTTTTTGAGATGTTTAGTGTGCAGAGCATTACACAAAGATAAATCGAAATCAGTAAAGATAAAGAAGCTTATTCATCAAAGTGAGAATTTAACTGCTGAAGTGAATTATCATCACTTCGGGTTGCTGCTCTGTGATTCTCTTCTTATTTTCCTTATTCACTAAACAGAGGATTCCCATAAAGAATGTAGGACTGCATCAGTATGTGTCTCTTGCCTAGTGTGGCAAAGTCAGTCAGACAGTAGGAATTTTAATATAAGCCCTCTAATTTTCCACTTCAGTTTGGTGAAGTAAAACTTGCAAAAGCGACACAACATGCCTTGTTGAATTTGCTACTACAATGCACTTAGAGGCCTGATGAATATTCAAATAACCTGTGCACACGTATGTTAAGTGGTGCCAAGTGCTCCATAAGTGTCTGCCACTGTCAAAAGCTATTGAATAGTCTTGATTTCACCACAACGCAGAATATGATGAATAGTTGAATACACAAATATGGGAAAGTGGCAAATAAATGTGAATCAAACCTTTACGCAACTATTCTTTCTTTCATGGATAAGCTCAGAAAGAGTAACATTGGATGGTACAAGAACCACACAAAATAACTTTGTGACATAAGCAATTCACTAATGACTTATTCAATATAAATGAACCTTTATGTGCCAAAACTTGTTTATCCACATAAATATGTATTACATATGACAAAGCACAAAATGTCTATTTATCCTCCTACAACCTGTAAAAAAAAATGATTTCATTATCTCTACCATTATACTTATTCTCAATCTTTAAAAAGAGGAACAGGATGAATATACAGTATATATTGTATTGCACGGGAAGCTGCAAAACAGCCTCTTGAAATAAAAAGGCCATTTATGTTAAGGTTTGTAGGAATTTTGAGACTCCGGCACTCCTTAGTGATTAGTGTACAAACTCCTTTATTATAACATTGGTAAAATCAAAATAAAAACAAACATAGCCTACGCGTTTCGTGCTTTAGGCACTTAATCATAGCATTAAGATTGTGTGTGAACAATGCAGTTTATATAGGGTTAGTAGGGGTGTGTTTCCGGCTTTGTAAACCAGGTGTAGTAATCAAGGAGTGGTATCGTGCCCTGCTATTTCCTCTAAAGTATAAGCAGTGTCGGGAACGATACCATGTGTAAGCAGAGGCAAGCTGTCAATCGCTTGAGCTCAGATCATTATGCGTGTCTGCGATCCATAAGGGAAACGGCAGAGTGAATCAAAAGAAACAGCGATCGCTGTCATGTTGAACAGAACACGCGATCGCCAATTCAGCAAGCCCAGCACATATCACAGTAAGTAAGGCTGTGTAATAGATACATCAATGTCATGTTGCTGGTTCGAGTAAATAACAATCGCGGTGCATGCTCACTGTGGGAGCGTTATAATTGATTCATTGTGTATATTTTTGGCGATTGTATAATATCGATTGTTATGAATGGTTCTTGGAGAGGGAGAGGGGGAAGAAAACTAATTTAGAACCAATGACAGCTTGGACTTTGTTTCTCCGATGTTTTTAAACTGTAAGGGTTTGCAGCCAGCTTTCATCCAGTCACAGGCATTGTTCACAAGATGTCATTGGTTCTAAATTAGTTTTCTTCCCCCTCTCCCTCTCCTCTCCCCTCTTTAAGAACCATTCATAACAATTGATATGTTGATTGATTGTGATTACTACACCTGATTTACAAAGCTGGAAACACACCCCTACTAACCCTATATAAATTGCATTGTTCACACACAATCTTATTGCCATGACTAAGTGCCTACAGCATGAAACGCGTAGGCTATGTTTGTTTTGATTTTGATTTTGATTTTACCGATGTTATAATAAAGGAGTTTGTACATTAATCACTAAGGAGTGCCGGAGTCTCAAAATTCCTACAAACTTTGGTACAAGTCGTCCAACCTTGCTCCTGAGCATCCACATCAATCACACTACATTTGGGGATTTGAAGCGGTCATTACACCATTATATTTCCATTTATGTAAAGGCTTTGCCTTGAAAAATAAAACACATGTATTTAAACTCATTTTGAAAAAAAAAAAAACTGGGTTTGTATTTGTCCCTGCTAGGTTTGGTGAACTTTGTTACAGTTGCTAGGGATGACGAATTTCATTTCTTGCCTTCCAACTTCTGCAAGTCATTGTAAATAACTGTTGAAAACACCTCTGCTGGTAGAATCTATGAGTCCCAGATCTCAGTGAAAACTGTGATCATTCTTCATGGGTGGTTCTGGTTTCAAACACTGATGCAGTTCTTGTTACAAGCTGCAAAACAAAACAGAGATCAGTCTCTAAATATTCATATAATTTTCATTAAAACGATTGCAATGAAATCAGTGCATAGTGCTTATAATCACTCTTCTGTATGTTTAGATGTATACATCTGATTTAGATGTTTAGATGTATCCATTTGATTTAAATATATTTTCCTGATTATTTGTCTAAGTAGGATTTTGTCAACATATTTGCAGTTTAATGAGGTCACTTATTAAAGGGTGAACAGTTGCGTAAAGGTCCAAATTTGGGTCTTTTTGCGACTTCTCCAACAACGCTTATTTAACAAACTCTGCGATGTGACAAATTTGCTGCCAGTTAAGATGCTTACGATGGTTGTGGACTTGTTGAGCTCTTCCCAACACTTTGCATGCGCATGCACAGGTAATTCAGCTATTCAGCATGTGACGGAGTCTGTCAAAGGAGCAAATTTTGCAAGGTGTATTACTCCGAATTCACCTGTTTGAATTTGCCACATCAGACTAATGATTGGAGGGGTTGATGGCAGAGCTCCAGTGTTGCATAAGGCAACTATTCATTCAAATGTGAAATGGAGACTATGACTAAATTAGCCTACTACTTAACATGAACTAGGGACAGGTAGACCTAGAAAGAGATGTAATATTTACTTATATACAGTTAGTGGGACATTGTGCGAATGAACTAGGGACAAGATGACATAGAAACAGATGTCCTTACTTATATACAGTTAGTGGGATATAGATAATGTAACTGCACTTCAGTGGAGGAATTCACCTCACTCCACATGACTCTGCATCCCACAATTGTCTGACTGACTACACTACACTACGTATTTGACTATGTTTGATGCTATCCATTTGTTCAACAAGCCTATCCACTGCTTCATGAATAAGGAGAAGTGACTTTGTGTCTTCTTGATCGAAGTGATTGCTAGGCAAATTCGCTCTTTAATAATTAACCCACTTTAAGTCTTATCTTTAATTTCAGCCTATTATACATCTCTCTGCCTACTCTTTACACTCTCTCACTAGTGGGGAGTATTTACTAAACTATTTCTCTGCAATTTGATCCATTTCACACATCTTTTACTGTTTTTTTTTTCATTTTCCCTTAATTTATGTAAGGCTGAGTAAAATGTAGCGATACTGATAAATGATGATGCATTAATACCACTACAATTTACATTACTCTCAATGGAGACCTTGTGATCAATATCACTAATTTTTCCAAGGGAAATTAAGAAAAATTTCAGTGCCCCATCTCTATAGGGAATAATGGGTTTTAGCCACCCTCAACCAAGGGAATACATTTTAATGATTAAAAAAAATTGGAAGGACTTAATAAATTTTGATACCGGCACTATTGATCAAGCAGGGAAAAGATTTTTGAGTTATTGTGTTTAGCATTTCAACCTTTTGCTTCTTTTTTTTAATTAATCTGTTAAGCACCTGTTTATGTTTTTGGTCTCTCCCTTTTTCTACTCATTCTCCCCAGTTGACTGATTTTTGTCTTTCCACCGTGCACTGTCTTTTCCCTTAATTTGGCCTTGCTGGGGTGAAATTTTTTAAAGTTGGAAGGACCACTCTGAGTCTTCCCGACTTTACTGAGAGAAATCTCATTTTGCTCTCATGAGATTTCTTTCGAGATCTCCAGATCAAGTTTTTTGATCCCGATTTTTCAATATTTTCGATGGAAAGTTAGCCATGCTGTTAATGTAAAGTATGGCTTCCTTTCCATGGAAAAAAATTTGAAGACTTTACTTCGAGATCTCAAAAGAAATCTTGGGAGTACAAAATGAGATTTCTTTTGGTAAAGTTTGAAAGACCAGCAGTCTTTCTGACTTTAATAAATTTTGCCCTCGAGTCTCTATAGGTGCAATGCATGGTTTAGTATAACCAAATATCTTTGGAACATCTCTGATCAGGTCAACAATCTAGTTTCCCTATTCAGTCACACACATAGACAGACACAGATATATGTTTTTGGATTGTGGGAGGAAACCAGAGTGCCTGAGGGAAACCCATGCAGCTGTAGGGAGAACATACAAACTCCATGCAGATGAAGTCCAGGGTGGAATTGAACCCAGAGCCCAGTGCTGCAAGGCAGCAGTGCTAACCACTGAGCCACTGCACTGCCCAGGTGGTTTATTCTGTGATGTGGCCAGAAATGTCTCTTCCAGGTCTGCCATGAATAAATTTGGATACTGTGGTGCCATTTTGCTTCCAATAACAGTACCCATGAGTTGTAGGTAGAAGTCCTTATTGAATGTAAATAAATTGTGCATGAGAATAAATTCAAGAAGTATGATTATATTATTAGTGCTGGGTAGGATGTGAGAAATTTTTGACATGCTGCTATGCCATGTTTATGGGGTATATTAGTAAGTGAGTTAGTAACTGGCTCAGATGTAGACAACAGAAGGTGGTTATTAATGGCACATGGCATATTTAGATTAGTTCACTGTTACTAGTGGAGTACCACAGAAGTAGACATTGACTTTGTGGGTGGGCGGTAATATTGTATGTCCTCGTCCTCTGCACCCTACTTTTCTGCACTGTCCTGACAAAAGGAGGTTTAAAATGTTGACTGCTTTTCACATGTGGTGTCTTAAAAAATTGAGTTATTCTCCCATAGAAGCAGACTGTGGTCCTGTTATTTCTACATTGGTCCTGTAATTATGTTGCCTGTCACAGAATCTAATAATCTAATGCACCTGCTGTTAATTTGTTGCCCAATTAAATGGTAGTAAGGGCTAAAAGAATTTGTTTGTTTGTCTTGCTTGATGCACTTGTGTCTTACTTTTGTACTACAATGGTTCATAAATATATACAGATGTATTGATTACTTGCTCTTTAAATAATGTAAAAAGTTTAAGACAAATGTTCTTGCCTAGGTGTGTTCTGCTGACCCTCTGTTTCTTAGATCCTTTTATGCAGTTTTAGCTGATAAACAATAAAGCTACTTTTTTAAGGAGTACAGCCTAGCTATGCTTTTGTGTATCCATATTTGCTTATAGTAATATTAGCTATTAATAGTTATCTTACCAAATGCAATAAAGAAAGGGCATTGTGTTAAAAAACACTGGTAACAGACATCACTTAAATTTTGTTCCATTCAATTTGTTAGTTTATAAAAAGCTCACTCTATGGAACAGAAATACAATGACACTTGACTTAATGAGGTGAAAACAATCTCTACAAAATTGGATACTGTGAAAAAAATATGTAAGCAATTTCTATATAAAGTGATGTGGGTGGTGAAGTGTGTTAAAGACATGGCAGACTTTAAATTATTTTTTGTTAGTCCACAAAATATATCAAAGCTTCGGCTGAGAGTTTGCATAATTATTTACAGCAATAAACCTTGCAATGCAGCCCATCAGTTCTATAATCATTCCTCTCCTCACATGAAAGTCACTGTTGGTTACAGAAAGACAAATCTGAAGTTAAATGTATCTTAACAGGCAATTACAACCATTTTGTAGTGTTTAAATGATATGGTTTTAGTGAAAGAATAAACAGGATATATTGTTGGCAATAATAAATAAATACAAAATGAATAAAAGATAACAAAAATAATATTTTCATTTTCACAGATGCAGCTGTAAGTTTTTAGGGAAGAAATAGGTGTTGCAGTTGATTGGAGCACTAGAGTGGTGTTTGGGTGGTGCCAATCACATTTTTTTGATTGGTCCCATCAACTCAAGACGCCTAACAGCCTTATTGACTCAAGGACAAATAGTCAAATAAAGCTCTGAATTTCCATTTGATCACCAGTTCCCCATGTTCACTTATTGAGCAAACTCTGCAATGTGGAAAAAAATGAGTCTAATTCGGGTGACTATGATAGTAATGGTTTTATGAAGAACTGAACATCACTTTGTGCGCGTGTGCACAGGTACTTCAACTACTGACCAAGTAGTCAGTCACAGTCGTGAATTCAACAAAGCGTAGTGCTTCAAATTCACCAGTTTGACCTTGCCACATTAGATTGGTGATTTGGGAGGTTTATGGCAGGGCTCCAGTATTGTGTAAAGCATCTATTTCTTCAAAAGGGACAATGGTGACTGCAACTAAATTTGTATTCTACTAAACTTGAACTAGGGATAGGGTGACATAGAAAAAGATATAATATTCATTTAAATACAGTTAGTGGGATATAGTGAGGATTACATCACTGCTATTCGCTAGAGGAATTCACATCACTCTGCATGATTTTGTATCCTACTTCAATTTGACTGACTCCAGTACACTACTCATGTGACTGCGTCTGTAGCAGTTCACCTGTTTGACAAATCTATCTGTAGCTTTATAAACAGGGAGAAGTCAATTTGCAACTATTTTGGCAATGTGATTTGAATTGTAGAGAGGTGAATTCATCCTATAGTCAATAAGGCCGTTAGTCTGCATTGTGTTGGGGACAGTGGAGTAGGTGCTATACTTTATTTTGCATCATAAAATGTTCTTTTTAATTTATATAGAATTTCTGCATTCATAGATACTGATTCATGTGAAACTTATTAAACTCCAAAAGGCCAATTTTGGCCTTTTCAATTTTATCCCCTGTAGATCCTGGCTGTTTGTTTGGTAAAAATTGATCAATATTTTTCAATTGATTTTTTACCAATCTAAACTTTTCAAATGAGTTTTTTTCAATTGAATTTTTGGATGGAAAGGTAGCCATACTTTACATTATGGCTACCTTTGCATCCAAAAATCCTATTGAAAAACTTGATCTAAAAGTTTAGATGGGTAAAAATTGATTAAAAAAAAAATCAATCAATTTTTACAGATCAAATAGCCAAGATCTACAAGAGATCACCTTGAAAAGGCTGATTTAGAAACAGGGTGAAGTGCTTTCATTACACATATTCTTCTCCTAAAATTTTTCTTTAATGCTGCACATTTGTCTTCTCTTTCTTCTTCTTATGGTACTATTTTCAGTTTCAAATTGGGAGGTGAACAGATCTAAAGCTGATTTTTACTCAATGGTTAATTTAGTTTTCTTAGAAAAGGTTTTCTTATAGTTCAGCTTCCATTTTACAAAGAACTGGAACTTCTAGTTCCTAAAAAGGGTAATATGAGAAGTTTTGGAAGTACTCATCTTTCATAATATGTTGTGTGTCTGTCTTTTGCTCTGAACCAAGTTTTAAAATTTGAAGTCAAGATTTAAATTACTACAATATTTCTAGCTGATTGCAAATGTTACACATCTGTCTCTTTATCTTTATCTCTTTATGGAGGTACATTACATTTTGAGGTAACAAATGACATGTTTCAAATGAGACAATAATACATTCTGGAAGCTTCAGAAAGCATTATTACTCTCTATAAGTGACATAAGCTTAAATAATCATGTTATAGAAATAAGGATTTTTTCGAAAAAGAAAGCTTATATTTGCAAATATCAGATTGTAATAAATAATATTGAAATTACTAAGGCTTATCTAAGGGTTTCTACAAGCCAATAAACCTATAAAATTCACATACATTTCCCGTATTTCCAATGGTGGGTTGTAATTCACAATGAGAGAAAACCTCGCAATGAACAAATGGCAAAAGAACAGAACAATTTGTGTTGGCAATTGGAAAATCCAATCAAAATTAAATCATAAGTCAACTATTACAGCTTTTCTGGCTTTTGTGAGGTAATTTTCTTCTGTGATGAATTAATAGGACAACAACTATTTCAAAGGTTGAAGAATATTTGAATTCTCTTCTATCATTGTAACTAACTTAATTTCTATGTTTTTATGTACATTATGAACACCGTATTTAGAATATATAACACATAAACACTTAAGAAATGCAGTTTTAGCAGCTGGAATTAAATTTCCATCAATCAAGACATTATGTACTAAATATTTTTAGCTCTAAAATTGAAATTTACCCCATTAACCTTCCACTTATCAGTAATATCCTTCCTACCCGTCCTTGTTGCCATATTGAAAAATAATGAAAGCAATGCAGAGTCCCCTGTTTCTCTTGCTAACCAAGCCCATTCATTAGATTTGTCAAGAATAAATCTATGGCAACAAAATGCAAAGCACTCAATATTATTCCCCATGTCTTTAAATGTTACAGTAATTGCCAAGCAAATTCTTTCCAGCTAAGAAACAATTCTTCCCTTTTTTTCATTCATTTCTTCAGGCTGCAATTTATACCATTACTGTAATTTACTACCCAAGCCACCCAAGCTTCTACTATTCATTGCATTAAAGGTCAGTTCTTTAAAAGGGCATAAATCTCTCTAAATCAATTGAATATCAGCTGCAAGCAATTTTTCTATTCTAATTTAGGAACCCTGATTTTTTTGCTCCATTACATTAACTTATGTGGTCACACCTTGTAAGCAGCACATTTTCATTAGACATGCTATTTGTGGTATAATTTCTGTTAGTTGGAAACCAGCACACTTTATTTTACTTTTTCCATTTCACAGCTTATACTGTATGCTACTAAATGGCAGTCAATTCTTAAAATGTTATTTTAAAAGAAAAAAACCCAATGGTCTAGTTTTTCCCTCATATGGTAGATGGGGTCTAATTGGCATTCAATCCCTCGGGTGAATAATAGTTTTCTTTTTTGTTATTCTGCATTGTTTGAAATTTTTTTCAGTTTCAATCTACTATAATTTGCTTTTTTTTATTCATTAAATCCAAACCTCCTCAGTCTCCTCAGTGGTGGTCCCTCTTTGAGATTGCAATCAGATCAGCACCTCTTAGCATGCAGTGTACATACTGTATTTAGGTTAATCATATTAAATACTGTAGCCATTGTATCTGGAGTATTGTTTCTTTTAGGCTATGTTCACACTAGCACTCCTCATAATACGCTAGTGGGAACTTAGCCTTACACAGAAGGGACAGGAAATTTTCCTTTAAGATGATGTGTTATCTGTGTTAAATCTCAGTCCGTTGCTTACAAAGTCTCATAGTATTTACATCTCCCGCCCTTTATCAAGTATGAATAGAATCTAGAATAGACAGTTTGAAGAAAATTTATAAAAGTCAAAATGTTTTTGGACCTGTTAACACTGGTAAAATAGCAACAATATATTGATATTGCCATTTACGCCTATTTCTTAAGGCCCTTTAAGTAAAAAAAATTTTCAACCAAAAGTGTTTGCCTGCTTTAAGCTTGCAAAAATCCATTACTCCCTATGGAGTTGGTCCTATGACTCCTTTGATATTGTGCTTTGGAGGTTTAAAGGCCCTCCAAAATAAAAAATACAAATTTGCATTTGGGATTAGTAAGGCACTTAGTCAAATACAGTAAAAATGTTATCCTTGAAGTTGAATTCATGAATTTTATTTATTTATGTTTTTCCTTATCTTTACTGATAGCAGCCATGTTGTTATTCAGACCTTACCCACGCTTGTTGTTTTCTATGGTGCTTTGTTTATGAAGTGTGCCATGAAGTCCTATTTTTAAAGCATATATTATTTTCTAAAGACAATTTAGTATTTTAGGTAGCACAGATTGAATTTATATTAAATATAAATGCATTTAAGGCATTTTACATTTTTTTTGCTTTTATTGTTCTTTTAAAGAGCCACTACCCCCAAAAAATAAAAAAAAATCCCACACAAACCTTGAAAAACATTACATTTGAAGTTGAGCAATGATTTGTATTGCTTTGTTTACATTTTACCCATTTTAATTGCAGCCATCTATTATCTGTTCATGAATAGGCCTCCCTCAGTTCCCATTGTGTTCAGTGTTATTGATGAAATGTCCCGAAAATCAAAATAAAGTCAAAAGAACTGTATTTTAGAAATAAAATTCTATACTTCATTTCATAATTTATGCAAGTAAAGATTAATAATATAATAATATCAGTTTGAATGCAGTTAGAGCAATATGACCAATGTGGTACAGAGAAGGATAATATTATGGGTATTTCTAATTACTCTGAAGGTATTAAGTACCATGGGGGGGGGGGGGGGGG
>WMED01004349.1:0-20849 GCA_019650415.1 Pipa parva
ACGAAGGATAAGCACTAAAATAACCGGGCCACAAAAAACTCAACTTTGGGAAACACTGCTGTATTATATTGGTACAGAATACATAAACACTACAGCATATAAAAGACATTGGATACATTTGATATCTTTTCTAATCCCTTTATCTATAAATTTATTTTAAATGCTTTTTTTAAAACATGAAATTACTATTTATTTCTTCTGAGGGTTAATCAACAAATAAATATTCTATTTTTCAAAAATCCTTCAAATTGTTTTTATTCAACTGCAGTGTTTTTTTTCCCCAACAGCCCAGTGTATTGTATTATGATACACTGCCATCTAGTGTCAGTTTGACGTAAAACAGTTTTCCTTTAGTACATGATACCTTTTGAAGCCAGTATATGGATTTATTACTGACTATAATTTAACCTATTTCACTGAAGAGAAAAAAAAAAAAATTTTTTTTGCAAGAATGTTTACATTAACACTTGATATCTGTTTTCAGGCACAGCTTATTGCTCAGTCAATTGGTCAGGCTTTTAGTGTAGCCTATCAGGAATTTTTAAGAGCAAATGGAATCAATCCAGAAGACCTCAGTCAAAAAGAATATAGTGACATCATTAATACTCAAGAAATGTACAATGATGACCTCATACATTTTTCTAACTCTGAAAACTGCAAAGAGGTACAGTATCTAATAGTTTGTTCTTGTTGCCCTTATATCCGTACTTACAGAAATTTTAAATAAATAATATTTCTTTAACAGCTCCAAGTGGAAAAGCTCAAAGGAGAAATTTTAGGTGTGGTTATTGTAGAATCTGGATGGGGTTCTATTCTTCCCACGGTCATTCTGGCTAACATGATGAATGGGGGGCCAGCAGCACGTTCTGGAAAACTCAGCATTGGAGATCAGATCATGTCTATCAATGGGACAAGCTTGGTTGGTCTTCCTCTAGCAACCTGTCAAGGAATAATAAAGGTATATTGTGCTAGTGATGTATTTATTTATACCTTTATGCACTGAAAATTAATAAGAAACATCTAATTAAGAAGTCAAAAAATCAAAAAGCAAAGTTTATGATCACAATGATAATGTTAATAATTTAACTGTTTGTTTTTAACAAAATTGTTAAAACACAGAAAAGTGAACATCAGTAAATGCAATATTAACTTAATATTTAGGTAAATATTTTTATAGGTGATGTAATACCACTAAAGCATTTATGGGGCAGTTAGGAAGTTTCCATAATACTCCAGTGCGCTGACAGGCAAGAAGTGACAGTTATCAGAGAAAAAGTGTCAAAAAAAACAAAAAATTGCAGCGCTCAAGAAATAAATCCGTTAGTGAAGTGATTGAAACCAAATCTTGAAAATCAACTGCTGCTTCTTCTTAAAAAGAGTGTCTTTCCAAACTCCAAAATGTTAACCAAAAAACCAAAATCTGTAAAGAAGCGCAAAAACGTAGACACTAATAGTGCCGAATCATAAGAGAATATAATCAATTAAGAGTAGACAAAATGCCCCAATAGTGAGATAGTGTCGGAATCAGGATTAAACACCAAAAAAATGTGCATAAAAACACACACATCGGCCTATGGCCGTGCTAAATGCTCACCAGATATAAGAAAAAATTCCAGCATATAAATGATTCCTGTAGATGGATACTTAAACAACCTCTTTAGAATTCAAAAGGATCTCAGCAGACAATGAGGTATGGCACATGTAAAAATGCAGCTTCCATCAATTAATCATCCAGCATTTCAACCGCACATCGTGTAGAATATCAGCAGAAAAATATGCGATAGAAAAGATTCCTCATAGTGTAGTAATCTTTATTTATATAAGAAAAAAAGGCTGAAAAGGTACTCACAATGTGCATACAAATAGCAATCATTTCTCCCAAAGGCTGTATGGGCCAGCAGAGAGGGAACACAAAAGTCTCAGGGAAATAAAGTCCAAAACATGCATTCGAGACAGGAAGTATGCCTGGGGTCTCCACTCTACGCATTTCACCGATTGTAGGCTTCTTCAGGAGTGTATTTGGAGATGAATGGCATGAATCTTGCTCCTTAGCTTCTGCTCTGCCCCATATCAGTTAAACTTCGAGGCTAAGAGTGTAAAAGTTACCCAAACTCCTTAATTCTTCAGCTGCTTCCCTTGTCTATTTGCTATTCCATAAATAAGCAATTTTTCTCTCAATTCAGTAAGGCAGAGGAGCACTGTTTTCATCTGAAGGAAAGATATCTTCACAAGTTTATGTCTAAACTGTGCTGAATAGAATTTTCATTGCAGCTAATTATAAATGAGACTGAATGCAAATCTGACCATTCAGCATCAAGGGGGTGGACTTACAGATATATAGATATATTGGGGCAGAATTGGTCGTGTTAGTCCACATAAATTATTTACAGTCTACAGAGTATTGTTTTGAACCGGATGAAGGAAGGAGAATAAACCTTCTGAAAGCTCGTTCATTTAAAAAGACTGTTAGTCCAATAAAAAAAGGTATCATCAAATACTGCAATACTGATTTATACATACATATACTGTATATATGCATGCCACTTAAACTATTGGTCTTAACAAAAAAATGCCTTTTTACTGTACCCTTAAATTGGCCAGAAATTACAGCTGACAAATTTTGTTAATGTTAATGTTCTTTTCATCAAATTTTACATGTAAGAAGTAATTTTCAGCAGTTACAGCATTGGCATTTTCAGTTTTGCAAATGTTTCCCATTTTGGGTTTCGATATTCAGTGGGAATTTGAGCCAACAGCTTCTGTAACTCTTCCCAGAAGTGAGACTGGCTTATTGAAAAATTTCTCTTAACCTTATTGTGAAACTCATCCTATAAATGCTCCATAAGATTGAGATCTGGGATGTTCATCAGCAATGATCCAACTCTATATCAGATTATTTATAAAAATCAAAAAAAGTTTTCCCCTGGTATATTCACGTCGATATACCCTTAATTAGGTTGAAAAGATCAATATCGCCAATATTGATATTTATTAAACCCCTTTTAACTTTTTTTATCGCTGAAAAGTGTTTGACTGGTTGAGGAAGGCGAAAACCCGTTATTCCCTATGGAGATGATTTAGGACATTTTTTTTCTAAGCCCCCATCGAAAAAAAGATCAGCGGTATCAGTTTCTTTTGGAAAAGGAACTCCATTGAAAGTAATGTAAAGTGTAATGGTATTAATACATCAAAATAGTTATCAATACCAATCTTTTTCGGTATCAATAGATTTTATTTGGTACTACATAAATTGAGGAAAATTGAAAATGCAGCGAAAAGAAAAAAAATGTCAATAACTTGCCAAAAAGTGACAAAATGGATTGAATTGCAGCTAATAGGTCGAAATGACATTTATAAATTTCTCCCAGGCCTGGAATTTACAAAGCAAAATATTTACGCGCCTTGTTACTCTAGATCCCAGAAAATACAGTGTTTCCTATAGAACCTTTGTTTTGTAAAATAAGAAACAAAATATTTACGCGCCTTGCTGCCCTAGATCCCAGAAAATACAGTGTTTCCTATAGAACCTTTGTTTTGTAAAATAAGAAGCAAAATATGTGGAAAATTTCCATAAAGTGTAGAACAGACAAAGATGTGCTTTTAAGAAATATGTGCTGTGGAAATTGATGAAATATGTGCTATATAAATATGAACCGTTACATCTGTTTGTTTTACCCTAGCTTTCATTCTACTTTCTAATTCTGTTCTCGAATGTTAAAAGTAAATATTAAACTTAGGATAACAGTGAAGTTCTATATCCATCAACAGTAGTGTATGTATTAATGCAGAATCTTTTGCCTAGCAAAACATGAACTAAAATTCTTAGTGCTTAGGATATGAAATAATAAACAGTATTAAATGAGAACTAAAGTAAAAAACAAAAAAAGAACTGTTAAAATACTTACCTTATACAGAGCCGAATGATTATAGTCACAGCATGAGCTGTGCTGTAATTAGCCGGCTCCCGATGCTTCTTCACAGCTCTGGCTGACTGAGAAGCCAGTGCGCAGCTCCTCCCACCCTGTAACACCTCGGATGTTTCAGGGCTTAAACATCATGTTAATTGTGGGGGACAATAAGAACACTCCCCACAATGAACGTGATGATGTAGAAGCCGGTGTAGCAGGAAGAAGGAGGTGCGTGCTGGCTTCTCAGTTAGCCAGTACTGTGAAAGAAGCATCGGGAGCTGGCTAATTACAGCACAGCTCCTGCTGTGACTGTAATAAATAGACTTTGTATAAGGGTAAGTATTTTAACTGTCCTTTTTTATTTTTTTACTTTAGGTCTCCTTTAAAGCTTTAGTGATGTTAAATGTAATTGTTTAATTAACATAGATATGTTTCTTTTGTACAGGGCCTTAAGAATCAAACACAATTAAAACTCAACATTGTGAGTTGTCCTCCAGTCACTACAGTTCTCATAAAACGGCCTGACCTAAAATACCAGCTGGGATTCAGTGTGCAGAATGGAATTGTAAGTAAATTACATCAGTCATGTTTTTGCAACACCTAAAGCACTATATATAGTAATTCTATATAAGCTGTAAGTGAATAAATTGAATTAAATATGTTTACAACTCTACGTATAATGAATTAAAATACACACAAACCATGTATAATGCTATATATTTCTGTATTATGTATGTAACCTTAGAACAGCCGTTTCTGACAACAGAGATCGATTTTTACATCATTAAATCCCCCCCCCCCCAAAAAAACAAACAAACTGAAGGACGGCATCTCAACCTAATCCTGCCCTATTCATCTGCAGTATGCCCAAGATGGCTGCTTATTATTATGGCTGCATTGGTTACCATGGTAGCAATGCTTGAGAAACAGTTCACTAGCCAGAAAGTTTTTATCATTTCAAGACATTGGGGATTTATAGGGATTTGTTTCAGGTTTGGTGACAACAGATCCTAATCAAAGGAGGTTTAATGAGAAGCAAATATTGAATACTTGAATGTAAGAATTCATTTGTGCAGATAAGTAATGGCAGACAAAGAGAGGATTAAAAGATCTTTTATTTAATAATGTATCGATGTGCCTATAGGATAAAGTTTTACCCAGGTTTAATGAATTGGTTGTTTTCCCTTCATTTATATCTGAGTGATCTGGTAAGAGAATATGTAAATTAAATATTCTAATGCCAGTAAAGTAGGCTTTCCTTTGTGAGCATTTGACTGTAATCTAACAGCATAACTTTAAGGTAATCAGTGTAATATTTAAACTACATAAATCACATACATAGTTCTATCTTTCCTGATGCACAGAGATAAGAATTTTATAATGTTAGCTTGATCATCATCTAGTGGAGAGATGGGTGAATTGCATACAAACAAATGCAGTTACCAAATAAAATACAATAATCACACAAAATGATTTCAGATATGTAAATATTAAAGCACAGTTAATTATTTGTTTTTTAAGGGTTTTCATTTTTTTATTTTATTTAAGAATACATTACATTTTCAAATATAATTCAGAAGATGTTTCTGTTACTAAAAATACCTAATATGCCAAACATTTCCTGTTGATTAAGCACTGATGATATGCGTGTAATAATATAATGATATGTGTAAATATAAAACCAAAGACTTCTGATGACACCTGAAGTTTTTTAGTCTACTTCAAAGTCTATTCCCTTAAATCGACAAGAATGCAATCAGTGTTAAACACATGTGAGGTACAGAGCGCCAATTGTTCTGCCAGATTACATACTTACAGAGTGACAGACATGGTTGTGCCTATACATTTGCTAGTGTAATTCTATATATAAATTCTTTAGCTATGACATGCCTCCATTCAGGGAAACACACCCACAGCTCACTCAGTCATCTCAGAGGAGTAAGCCCCGCTTACAATTGGAGTAGTGCCTGTACCTCTTGCTGAGCTTTGCAAGAATAATAGAAAGTAGCAGCAGAGGATTTAGTACATGAGCCAGATAGTTATAGTTCATACCATACCACACTCCTGGGTATAACACTCCATATACATAGGTAACATATGATAGATTAATAACTCTAAATATATAATACTGGTAGGAAAAGGAGCAATAACATTTCCATTTCCTACACTAGCAATGTCCCAAATGTAGAAAGCTTAACATAAGTCTCTTCTAAGCTCCATTAATGCGAAGTAGTGTTTAAGGTGCTTATTCATTTAAGTATCATTTCAACTGTTGAAGCAAATTTGTATCACTTTGGGTCACTAGTATCTGCAAATTTGCTACTCCCTCAGTGAAGAACTGAAAACCTCTAGCAGTGGCTGCTGAAGAGTAGTAGGATGCAGAGAGGTGCTAATTCCACCAATGAAGTGCAGTGATGTCATCCTGACAATGTCCCACTAACTGATTTCAGTGAATAATATATCCCTTTCTATGTACTGTATGTATGTATTTATATTTTTATTTATATAGTGCTATTAGGTTATGCAGTGCTGTACAATTCAACAATAATACAGACACGGGATAGTGCTGAACAAAGAACAAGTGAAGTTAGTTACTATTATATCATCATGAATATACAATATTTTAAGTGTCAGTCCATGACTGAAACAAGAGGAAGGAGGTCCCTGCCCCATAGAGCGTACAACTGAAATGGAAGGAAGATTTACATAAACAGATAGGAGGGTAACAAGTACAGTAGCATAAAGTGTCACCTTATCCCTAGTTCATTTTGTCACTTGGTTGCAGTCTTTATTGTCTGAAGACTTGCCATCAACCCCTACTTTGATCTGACAAAGTTAAATTGGCAAATTTGACACACTATGTTGTGCTCATGTGTATATGAAGTTCTGAGAAGAGCTCCATAAGACCATGACCATTATAAAAATCTGAATTTTTCTCATCGCAAAGTTTGCTACATATGTGAACATGAGGAAATTGCAAATTAATGCAAGTTTGGATCTTTATGCAACTGTTTGGACTTTCATGTATAAGATATATAAGTCCCTTAATGTATAATGCCTGGAACACTGGAACTTCATAGCCAGCCAGGGTCCCTGTTATATGTCGGAAACAGATTAAAATGTATTCATATCATTTCAGTCATACCCAATTAAAATGTTTCATGGTCTGGTTTTTTTTTTATGGAATACAATTTTAGTGGAGCTAATGGCAATAAACAGGCAGTTGTAATTTTACATTGGAAATGAGGATAAAGAGTAAGAAATAAAAGCTGCGTGTGATATACAAATCAGCCTCACCTCCACAAGCTACCTCTTCTGCATGCCCACATGCCTTTAATTACTGAATAGGTAACACACCGCTAACAAACGCCACTGAGGTGCAGGAACGAACTGACTGTGATAATGGAGGTAAAACATTTTTTTTCTGCACATTAGCACTTTCAAATTAGTTCTGAGTGCATCACACATAATCATTTCTTCCCTTGAATATAAAAAATATTCTGTGTACTTTGTAGTTATTACCATATCAACCTCCATTTATGTATCTACGGAAATGAAATATGTATTATATGCTTGCTAGAGCCTCTAACAAATCTTTTCTTTCATCTGGGATGAAAGTCTACAAATTGTTAGGAACTGGTCATAAAATTGGTCCGAAATGCTGCATACCAATTAATGCTAAACAAACACTAACATTTCCAGCCACATCTGTTTAACTTGAGAATCTGTTTCAGATATGAATAAGGAACAAACTCACTATTCATAGTTCTTACTTTAGATATTAACTTGCTGTTCCATGTATAGAACGTGTCACAATTGACACCAATCTCACTATTCATAGCTCTTATTGCAGTTATTATCCTGCTGGTCTATGTATAGAATATGCTCCAACCAACACCTTTCTTTTACTTTGATAGAAATATTGCTAAATTTGCACTGTAAGACTTATGTCACATGGGTCATTTTGATTGCTCATAGCCTTCCCAAACAAAGTACTGTTAATCACACAGTGAACAAACTAGAATGGTGTATTGCTTTTCTCTGTGGCTTTATAGCTGTGCCAAAGTATATGGCCTTGACTACTGTGCAGAAATAAATGTATGGCTCCAAAACCAAATGGCTTCACAGGGAGTTATTTTGAACTATAACAGTATTAAATTGCCTCTAGTTTCCCCATAACCATTAGCAGAGATAACAACATCCTGTTTACCATTGACCTCTGTCTGTATCCCTTCTCGTACTCTTCATCTAGTAAATATATAGCAGTATTAAGTGTATCTTATCATGTGTAATGAGTTACTGCTTCATACTAATTACCAAAATACACAGTATGTTACTTTTCTATACTAGCTGGCCTCACAAACTTAGGTCACGGTTGGGCTTGTAAATAATAAATAATTCCACTACTTTTCTTCCTCTTCCATAGAGCAGCCCCAATTTGACAAATAGACCAACCTACATAGACTGATGTGCCTTATTAAATTAATTATGTTCTAGCATTTATTGAATGCGGGGTAGTTTCTAAAGGTGATAAACAACAAACACGAGTTTATTGGCCTTTGGTTAACTTAAAAACCAGGCAGTGATTTTAAGTAGAGAGAGGACAGTACTTTATCAGAAACTAAACGATTCTCTAGAATGAGAAGTTAAAATATCAAGCCTCAGATCCATTTATTTGTTTGCCCCCTGCCCTTCCAGCAACCACATATGAAACGAGAATAAAAAAACAAATCATTTAAAAAACACAAAAATAATGAGAGCAAATATTTACTGCAAAGTATGTTTGAATACTGCTGCCGACACCATAATATTAATTTTAAATTGATCATCCCTTTTGATACAATAAAAATTTACAAAGACGTTCACAATATTAAGTTTAATGTCCCACATGTGACTTGTTTTGACTGTTATTGGTGACACTAGTATCATTGCCTTACTTTACCAAAGATTTACTGCAGGGTTCCACTGTCTGCATGCATGATGTAGGCTATGCAAAAATATAATACCCCCCCCCCCCCAAAAAAAACCTGTATAGGCTGGGAATTAAGATGAGTCTTGCTGACTCACCTTGATATCTTGCTCATTACCTCTCTTCAAGGACCTTTGGCCTGCACATAAATAGCTCCCTAGCCCTGCCTTTTACCACAAGCTGGTTAGCTTACCAAGGGAGTAGGGGTTATATAAACACAGCCTGTATGACTATTAGCCCTCATGCATATTATTAATGTTAAGACATGACATCAATTTACCTAAATTATGACCAATTAATTGAAAGCATATACTGTACCAATCCTCTCTCAAACTGATGTTTGGGGCTCATAAGAAGAGGTCAAATGTACCAGAATGGGTACATTTAAATATCCCCCACCAACCTGTCATTTTGTCATTATGCATACAGATGCTAATTATTTACCTGGCTTGTCACTTGGATTATATTTTATTTTCCTGCTATTACTTTGCCTGCTAATAAATGCAAAGCTTTCTGTGGCTCTAAAATAGACATGTGCTCGGTAATTCCCTCTTGGTCTCAGCAAGCCAATTTCTACAACTTTGATTTTTACTCTTTTTAGTCATGTACAAAGTAAATTCATTAGCCTCTGGTATAAGAAGTCTTTTATGCTACAGTGGGCTCATTATTAAATGATGCTCTAGATCCAACAGCAGAGTTAGTCAAAGAAATGCCAGTTTTACAGAATCTTAAAAAGATATTAATTTAATACTTTGGCGCAGTGTTTCTGCAAGGGCCACAAGCCATTACAGTTTCCTTTGATGCATGAAACTGCTTCATTCATTACATTTTGTTGTTTTACTGTGCATTGTGCTACCATTCAAAGGACATTTAAATGAGAATATTTGTATATGCTGATTCCATATCCATGATATTTTACTAACTGACATGTAGAAAACAATATAGGTTAAGGAATGAAATAATATGTTCACGTCAGTTAGATAAAGTGTCTGACCTGTTTTCCTCCAGCACAAGTTAAGCACATTAATATCATTTAAACACATTATTTTATAGATCAATTGATACTCTCTTTTTGCTCATCTTGATTTCTCCTGATGGTCTCTGTGTGTATCCTGTGTCCTCTGTGATAAATCTATCCTCCAGATAGATTTAAACCTCTAGCCTTGCTGATGCTAAATCAACTTTTGCTAGTGAGTAAATCATTAAACCGTTTTCATTAGAGATATATTCCTCTCTTAATCTTCAATTTTGCTTCTCTGTATAACTTGATGATTTGGTTCATTATGAGGTGTGGGGAAAACATGTTAATGGTTTAATTTACCTAGTGTAACACTGTTTTCTCTACACTCAATTTCCTTCACTTAAGATGTTATAATGTTCAATAATGCTTATGCTTTCAAGATTTACCCATCGTTTTTAAACATTTATATTCACATGATTCATTAACTTTGTATTTGCTATTTAAAAGATGTATTATACTAAAAGCACATATTAGTTTAAAGTCCCCAGTGTGTGGTTGCAAAGAAATCACTTGTGTGTGTTTGCCATATGGTGACTGATTAGTTAAAATAATGAGATTACATTAAAATCCACTCACTAGACTGTTATCTGCAGTAAATGCCCATTGACTAACTGCTAGTATGACCCTGGTCTAATCCTGGATTGACGCTAGAGTCTGGCCTTTTAACAGCAGTTAATTTGGCTCCAATATCCACAGGATATTTACAACTAAAGTCCTAATAGTCCCAATAGTCCCAATGAATTTACATCTATTTGCCACTTCACCATGTTTGATAACTGACTAAACTCTGCAAAGTGGTGAACACGTGACCAATTCAATTGACTATGATAGTTGGAGTTGCTAATGGAACACTTCACATCACTTTGCATACATGTGCACAGGTACTTCTACTATTGACTAAGCTGCAGAGTGTATTGAAGGTGCGAATGGGACTAACGTTTTTCCACTATAGTAAGACATGAGCTGCTCCCAGTAGTACCGATCCCTCCCACCTAGTCCTGTGCTAAGTGGAGGGTGATGTTTGGGTAAAGTGTGGGGGTCCTATTAGATAGGGTTAATTTAAATAAAACAATAGTGCTACCGTGTTTCCTGAAAATAGGACAGTGGCATATTAATTTTTGCCCTTTAAAGACGCACTAGCTCTTATTTTCAGGGGATGTCTTATTTTTGGGACATGGTACTGGTACGGTATATTTCTCGTACTTTACTGCAGCTGGGTCTTATTTTCAGGAGAGACCTTATATTTCTAAGCTTGGAAAAATTGCACTAGGTCTTATTTTCGGGGAAACAGGGTAGGTGTACTGCTCTGAATTCACCTGTTTGACTTCTCCACTTCAGACTGACAAATTGGAGGGGTTGATTGCAGGGCTCAAGCGCTGCATAAGGCGACCATTTAAAAGTAGCAAATGGGGACTGTGATTAAATGACAACATAATCTAGTAACAAAGTGACATAGAAATAGAATATTCACAGAATACAGTTAATGGTGTTGATGTCACTGCACTTCACTGGGTGAATTCGCCTAACTCCACATGACTACTTCTACCGCAATCTACTTCTATCTGATTGATTACACCACACTACAAGTCTGACAGCATTCTTTTGTGTCCACTTGTTCAGCAAGCCTGTTCTCCATTTAGTCAATAATGACAAGTGAATTTGCATCTTTTGGCAATGCGATTTGAATTGTAGCAAGGTAATTTCAACAGCTGAATTCACCCTTTAATCAATAAGGCTCTTATGGTGTTTATATAATGCACCATTTAAAGAGTAAAATTGGATTTGACAGTTGTTTGATATTTCACAAGAAATAGAAGCCACCACCCTCAATCTTAACCTGGGTACCAGGGGCTTTAATACTGTCAAAAGATTACATTTAACAAGTACCACTTATACCTGTGCCTATTAGCTGAACAGTTCTCAAAAGCCTAACAACTACCTGGCTGGGTGCCTCTAATCACATAGTTGGAAGGACCCTGTTCCAGTAGCTGTAACTCATGCTGATTACCTTCTACCAACTCTTCAACCACATCTTTTGTAGAATGCATGGAGTCATTATCTATCTAGTCTTTTTAAACATGAATTTTCACTCGGGGATTTCCTGATGCCGAGCAATTACTCTGTTTTTCATTACTTTTTGCAATCAAGGGCTCATCACTGCATAAAGGTTTCCCACATGGAAGGGATGTGACTCTTCTATAGATAAACTACGCACAGTAGTTGAATTTCAACAATTTCATGTCTAAGTCATGTTTAATTTCCATATTCTGCAGATGCCAAACACAAACCCATTTCCTCTCCATTTGGAAGTTCTTATAGCAAAGTACTTTGCATAAACAATATGTGATTTTGTATGCTCGCTAAATGAAGGGCTTTTAACCTCACCATTTGTGCACAATACAAACATATATCCTTTATTTGGAATGATGCTAAATCCTTCAATGTGGTGAAATAGTTTTTTCCCAAATATACGTGCTTAAAGATCCCTAAAAAGCTTGCAAATGTAAATGTTAGATATACTCCAGTGTTTTCCACTTTCAGCTTTATTATTCCTGAAGAATCCTATCATTTCCTCATTATAGCGACATATAATATCCATTCTTTAGTACTTTTCTTTCATAGTTAAAAAGAATATGTTTGTTTGAGCCATTTCAATATAGATTTAGACAAAGTACTGTGACATTATGTAACTGAAAGCTTTTATTTATGTACTAAATTTGGTTCTGAGACATTTTTTTTAAATCCTTCCATAATGGGGATGTAACGTAAGCAACAGTGAAAGTGTTCCACCACTCTCTAAAGAAAGCGTTGTCTGTCTATCTCCTGGATTATATAGACTCCCAAAGTAAATCAGCTGGGTCTTCATATCATAGTGCAATAGTTCATTTCTATTATTGATTTACTAAATAACATTTAAATGCTGTAGATAAACATAACAGGCAGTAAGCACAGTTATCTCTCTCTATCCATCTCTTTCAGCAGTAAGCAGGGTTACTGGGTACATTGAATGAAGTGATCACAGAAAGCAGAAAGTGATCACAGAAATTAAAAACACATCACAATTATGTTACACCTATGTTAGAGATTATTATGGGGATTAGCTGAATAGAATGGACTCCTGGAGGATGCAGGAATTCTTCTTCAGTTATTAGCTGGTAGAGGTGCGAAGTTTAGTTCTGTTGTATGGTAGTTGTATTAGAATAGGACCAAGCTAGAGACTGCTTTGCTCAATAAGGATCAAGTATGAAAGTAGACCCCAGAGATTACTATGTGGACATTCTACCCTAGGTAGACATTAAGGGGAATTTGGTAGGTCTGACCAGAAAACATTTTCTTTTGGGGCTGAAATACGTGTCTTCTCCTAAAGTGATAGCATTGATATTGCGATATCAAATGGGTTTTTACCGATATCGCGATATCGGAATATTTTATTAGATATCGCAAAATTGAATTTCGGCCAAACCATTGATTTCAATGGCAGAACGGCTGAAATATCGATATCGGTAAAATTCCGATATCGCGATATCGATGGTATCGATATCGCGATATCAGTAATTTAACGATTTCAATAAATTTCACCCGTATACTAGTGTAAAGCTTGTGATTACATGTCTGTTATGTGAAGCTTCTGTGTTCTGTGTCAATATCAGTTAATAAAAGCTATACACATTGTGTTCTTAAAATGATCACTGGACGTTTAAAAAAAATTCAATAGAAGAAATGTAATAGTTTTAAGAGAAATGTGCACTTGTTCGCCATATTTATATTTCAACCTGATACATTACAACAAGTTTTAATGTTTTCAATCATTCTACCTACAATGAAGTTTAAAGAAATATCATTCCAATGTAGTTGTGGCCTCTGTCCTCTTTGTTTAATGGCATTCTATCTTGTCATTTAATTGGAAATTACAGGAAGCAACAACTGTTGTCTATAGTATAGTCTTTTTCTAAACACGCAGAATATAATTTGTTACATTTTCTATTTACTAAACAATCTTCATGCTTCAGATTTGCAGCCTCATGAGAGGTGGAATAGCTGAAAGAGGTGGAGTCAGAGTTGGACACAGAATAATAGAGATCAATGGACAAAGTGTTGTTGCTACTGCCCATGAAAAGATTGTCCAAGCACTATCCAATTCAGTGGGAGAGGTAAGAATTTATAGAGACAAATCATATAGTACACATACACTATCCATGTCCACATATTTCTAACCATGCAATGTATGGATATATATTTATTGGATATGTGAATGTATGTAGTGTTATTAGTACACGTTTTTTACTATCACTGTATATTATAATTAATTATAATAGCAAACACATGATGTGCATGTAGAAAACACCCCCAGAGTGGAGGAAAGGGAATGATTGGCTGGGATGTGGGCCAACCATAGGGAAGATAGTAAAAGTTGAGGGTAATAAGGAAAAATGAAACAGAAGAATCAGGGTCAATTGAGATGGAGGAGCAAGGTGCATCACACCCTCCATTAATTGGTTTGGTGGAGGTTGTTTTTAAATTAGAATTGGTATGGTAGCCAGGATGGTAGGGCTGAATTGGTTCAGGTGGATTAGGATACAGTGTTCTAGGTTTTATGGTAGCCTTGCAGGGAGCCAGTTTTTGTTGCAGGTATTGGTGGTTTAAGAAGATTGCCTGCCTGATGTTTATATCTCAAAGGGTGAGATAATTAGTGCATATTGGGCACAAGAGCCCAATATTGGTGTGTGTTTGGTTGCCCTGCTAACACTTAGGTGCCCTGCCCATCATTTAGAGGTAAACGGATGGTTGCATGGGGGGGAAGCCACAACTGTTCTCACTTGGATATTGTGGGGCACTCATTCAAATATTAATGGATAACAATAAGATTTAAAATAAGAATTGAAAATAAAACTGCTACCTTTTCTACCATCTCTCTTGTGTAACATAGTAGCATGGTTTACTGGCTGAAAAAAGATACAAGTTCATCCAGTTCAGCCTATTTACCTACAATATTGATCCAGAGGAATGAAAAAAAAAAAGAGGCAAGGGCCTATTATCCTCATATTAGGGAACTTACTAATATGACTCCAAATATGGAAATCAGAATAATTCTCTGGGTCAAGATCCCACTTTCAGTTATCTATTACCCATAACTTGTAATGTTCTTACACTGAAGAAAAGCATCCAGACCAGTTTTGAACTCTTTAATGGAATCAACTTTCATGGAAATTTTCTTTCATCTATAAGCAGAGGATGCCACTTGTTATACTTACAGTTCTTGGCATAAATATTATTATTTATATTTCCATTTGGAAGAAGGGAAAAGGGTTATATAATGTTGTACTTGAGGTTATGGTGCAAACTACTGCAGTCAGTATATTACTGAGGGGTGTTCCACTTCACTTTGTTTTATCCAGTTTTGTCATGTATTTCTAGGGCTCCCTTATTTTAATTTTGTAATCCAGAAGTGGTGCTAAAAGATTTGGTGGTTCTGGGAATTTCTTGTGGTAGAAGAGACTAGTTAGTGTTTTTTTCAATGTAATCTGATTGTAAATTACATTATTTACTGTAATGGCAAATAAGTAGTCAGATTCCCTACAGAGGGAATTTGCAGTGAATTGATTAGGTGTGGGTTGGATGTTGTCCTTGTAGTTAGGGTTAGATTTTGACTAAACTTGGAAGTTAATTCTCCAAGTCTAATAGGCCGCTAACCTGCCAGGAGTCTTTGGTTTACTTTTTCTGCATTAATACTGAGGTCTATAAAAAATAACTTTAGTGGACTCTTCAGTCTTATTTACCATATACATGCAATGCTAATAGTAGCTTACATCTCCCAGCATCCTATACAGAATACAGTAACCAGAAACAATGGGAAATAATCCAAACTGTCCAAGACAGTTGGAGTAAGGCAGGATATCACCACTGACTCCCTATATATACATTTTTAAAGAATCAATAGTTCTGTAACGTGACATTTCATAAAATGTGTGGCATAAAAAACCTGACTTCTTATGCAGGCATGTGCTGATATTAGGGCTAGTAGAGCAATGAACAGTATGTAAAGCAGTTCATACTGCAGATTGCAATGATTTACTAACAAGCTAATATTCTATTAGCCCTGAATCATGGGAATTTCATAGGTGTAGGTTTTAAATAAATGCTGTCTCCAGATCATAATATCAATAAATAACTTTAAATGATACAGGCTGTATGGCTAAGTAATGACTTTACCTTAATAACAAATGGTTATGTGCAATGGAAAGTTAAATCATTACAATAAAAATGTAGATAGATAATCCCTTAAATAGTGCGATCTCAAAATATATCCTGCAGGGCAATAAAGATTTCTAAACATGACTGAAATACTATACTGAAGTGCACATGGTTAAAGCTAGGGTTCCCAGTAGCATATTATGCTCAGCGCATAGTAGGCTGCAGGTGGAATAAGGTTCTGCATGTGTAGGAAAATGGAAATAACAAGTATTTCATTTCCTAAAGTGTTCTATGTATACAATATATTTTTGCAGTATGTGTTCTAAGAGATGAAACTAAACTTGAAAATTTACTAGACTCGAAAAGGTAGTTATTTGTTTTTCTCAATGGAAGAGTAGCCAAAGTACTTATGTTAAGTACTGACTTTTTTGAGTTTAGTAAATCTCTGTGGAGTATATAATTTATTGCACCCAAATTAGCACAAAAATGGTTTAAGTTGTATTAGCCTATTGGACTAATATGTCTTGCATCCAGAGTTACATTTTTTTCAATTTATTATTCAATTATTCATTTTATTGATCTATAGTCATTTAGAGCTAATGTACATTTTATGTATGTTCAGCAATCCAAACATTGGTAGACTAAACAATCACTAGGCTTGTTCATATTGCATGAGCTAAGCATCTTATTCAATCTAAATTGTGAGGTTTGGTGCACATGTTGCTAATAGTAAATAGATTCGCACAATTAATTATTGCATTGACAGTAAATTGGTTAATGCGACTTTTTTAAATGTGTTTTGCAAATACGATGTACACATTTATAACATTCTTTCCATGAAAACAGAAATCTGCAGTTGATCCATATTTCATGGTTGTGGTAGTGAGAAAGGACTTTTATACATTTGTGCGTTTCTCATATTCAATTGTGAATCACTTTTGATAGATAAGGAAAAAAAAGTGTTTTGTGAAATCTTTCTTCCAAACTCAGACATTGAATCCATTCAGCAGAACTGTTTGGCTCAAGGCTTTGAACACTGTTTAGATGTTTCCATGAGCCAAATTGATATTCAGAAGCAATCAACAAAGAAGGGTATTAAATAAAATAAATAATATGACATTTTCATTTCCCAGGTCATAATTCCACAGCTTTGTTTTGAATGTTTCAAAGTGATAAGAGCCTGAGTGAGGTTATTGTCATTTTGCATTCATGTTTAGACATATATATTCTGTTAAATCAATAGGTGGCATGGCAGGCCAATCTTTATGAGAGACTTGATTTACAGACGCAGACAATAAGTGAATACAGATGTATTTCTAAATAAAACAAAGCATCACAATGTACTTTTGTCTTCAATTAGCATCAGTTTCCCTATCAGTTACATACAGAGCAGTATTACGATATAGCTCTCCAAGACAATTTAACAACTGCATTATATAGCATAACATTAAGAAGGCAAGCATCCAATGCAAAAATATTTTGCAAATGTTAAAAACTGTTATTATTTGATGACTGATATTCTGTCACAGTCACGTGGCTAATCACTGGTGGCTAAATAAAAATAGTATAGCTATCTGTTCCTAGAGTTGGATTATCCTACATTTCCTGTAAAATACACAGAGCATGCATTAAATTATAGGGTGTTATAAGCATTTAGGGCGTTATTGACTAAAGGATAAATTCACCTGTCTAATTCACTTTGCTACAATTCGAGACACATCGCCAAAATACTGGCAAATTCACTTTCTCATTATTGACTAAGCAGTGTATAGAGTTGTTGAACAGGTGGGCTTCTACAGACGCTGCTGCGTGCATAGTGTGACAATCAGTCAAATAGAAGTAAGATGCTAAGTCATGTGAGTGATGTGAATTTCTCCAGTGAAGTGCAGTGATGTCATCTTCACCATTTCCCACTAACTGTATATAAGTAATTAATATATCTGTTTCTATGTCACCTTGTCCCTAGTTCATGTTAAGTAGTAGACTTCAGTCAGTCGCAGTTGCCATTGTCCCTTTTGAAGAAATAGCAAGATGCTTATTCAAATTCACGACTACAATAGTCTTCACCACTTGGTCAATAGTTGAAGTACCTGTGCACACACATGCAAAGTGATGTAAAGTGCTCCATAAGATTGTGACTATTGTAGTCATCCAAATTAGATGCTTATTTGCCCCATCACAGAGTTTGCTTGATAAGCGAACATGGGGAACTGGCGATCAAAAAGGCCCATAAGGTTCAAACACAATGTTGAGTTCCCAGTTTACTAAATAATTTTTCCATTTTGTAAGAAGAAAGGCAATTTTGTTCAAACCACTTTTTAAGGTTTAGATAAAGTTCTTTAAAGTACACATAAGAGGGGAAAAGATGTTGTAAGTGACTGGGATTACTGCTGAAGATTATGATAATTTAGAAATAAGGTTATTGATTTCTAGTAGCTTGCTTATGATTTTATTAGCTTAAAACAAAGGTGAGAAGAGAAATAAGAAGTTAGGTGCAAGGTTGTCACTGACAGATTAAAACGGTAACTCAGGATAGCATGTCATTTATGAAAGTGATAACAGATCATAGGTCATGGCACTGGAACAGAAGATGTGTAGTAGTGGGACAATTTCCTCATTGCTTATTGGGGTTGAGGATACTAATGGTGAATGGAGGAGGGGAAAAAAATTGAAAGGAAGCTGGTGGTGCTGAAGCTGATCCCGTGAGTTGTTGGATGGCACCAAATTTGTGTCTGAAGTGGTCTGCAAGTTGACTACATTTGCCAGAAACATGGCTATACATTAATTATATCAGTTTATCAGTCAGCAAGGCAACTCCTCACTGCATAGTCATATATTCTTTCCCAGTAGTAATATCAAGTAGAATTGTAGCATCTAATTACTGAATTAGTGAATCATAGTTTTATTTCTTGACTCTCAAACTGTATTTCTTTTAAGTGTGAATGAGATTTCATATTGACACCATATTTTTATTATATATATATATATTTCTAGATTTTGGCTATTTCCTTTAAATCATAATGAATATTTCATATTCCTGCTAACAGTTTCCATGAACCGCATTCTCCACAAGTACTGATTCATCTTGATAATTACAGGATACTGGATATAATATCAGTTATTTTCTGTGAGTGCACAGTTACATTTTATATGGTTAAAATAATCGTGGCTTCTTAATAAACAAATCCAATGTTACTAAGCAAGAAGAGGTGTTAATAGTAATACTCACCTAATAAAATGTACCGTGAAATATAATATCCTCATTTCTCTTATTGTTTCTAGATTCATATGAAGACAATGCCAGCAGCAATGTTTCGGCTACTTACTGGACAAGAAACACCACTATACATATAATACCAAGCAGTCACTTCTTCGTGCAACATAATTCCTGGCAAGATCAATCTATATTGATATTAATTGCATATCTACGGAGAAGCTTGCCATGCATTTTTTTCTATTAAATTGTGAACAAGACACAAGGATTCCCATGGACAAACACTCCTGCCTTCCCCTACTTGTTTTTGCCAAAAGTGACAAACTATTTCAAATTAAAAACAAAAAAATCACCATCAACAAACACAATCTGCAAACCACTGAGTAAGACATTTACAGGGGAAGGCAAAGCGATGTTATCATTAAAGTTCTTGCAAAATGCATCTTAAAACTAGCCCATTAGTGCCAATGCAATTTAATATTGCACTGTTTTTGCACACTCTTAGCAACATGTGTGCCAACATGTAGAATTCTAGCATGACTAAAACTTAGTTCTTTTGCAATATAACAATATCACTATTGCAGCTATTCTAGCACCGGGTAAAAGGGTGGCATTAAACAAGTGTAAACCAGATTGCTCTAAGCAAGTGTTTCCCAATTTCAATACAGCAACAGTAATACTGGCGCTATATGAGGTTTTGTTTTTGCACTAATTAAAAAAAAATGACATCCCCTTAAAACTGCTCTACTTACCATGACTAGTGAAGAGATAATTCATTTGTAATGTCATGTAGTGTTTATGTGTATGTGCAGTGTGTCATATGATGAGTGTCTGGATATTAGCCACAAGAAGAGAAATGGACTTTTCAACCAATTAAAGAAAAAACAAACAAGCAATGAAAAACGTAATCACTGAAAACCATATTTCTTCATTGGAGCCATAAAGGCCAATACTTTGTGTACATTAACTTATTTATAATGTTTTATACAAATCATTAACTGACGAGTAAGAAACTTCTTTGTTCTCATTTGTTGCTGATTGTAGTACCTGATCATGAACTACTGACAACTGCCTACAAGGACTGTGTAAGACTTTTTATTCACTTCTGCTGTAATTTTAAGCATTCATGATTTCCTTTGAAAATTTCTCAATAAAAGGCATTAGTTGCAACATCTACAAAAATCCTCTAAGTTTTCAAAGTGCCTTACTTTAACATGTATGTACTGTATACCAGAATATACAAATAATTAAGAGGCAAGGGTAATAATAAGACAATGGAGCTGTTCACTAAAACGTAAAATTACAATCCAAATTACCTTTGATATTCCTGTGAAGATTTTAAAAAATAATTATAGGTATCAGTTATTTTACAGGACAGACTGAAATATCTTGTCTGGCAAAATAATACTGATAAATCGTTAGAGGTGTGTATAAGGATATTTATATGTAACTCAATAAAAGGTAGACAATGACATACATTATTTCTTGCTTGTAGTTGTGCTGCTCTATCCCAAAATGTAAACTCCTCAGTGAAAATCACGGTCC
>WMED01004350.1:0-20846 GCA_019650415.1 Pipa parva
TTCTGCCATGCTGTGTAAAGTGAAAGCCGGAAGCAATGATTACACATGCTCCCGGCTTTTTTATTGGCTCATTTAACCGATCGGGTCACATGAGTCAATGTCATGTGCTTTGGGGCACATGACAAACCCCCTCCTAACCCGATGTAGCGTTTCACTGGCCGTTGTGCCTGCCAGTGAAGCACTACAGCCCCCTAAATGCCGGTGAGTAGATACTACGGCGTTAGCAGCCAACGGACAGAGAGGCAACGCCGTAGTATCTACAAAGGGTGGCTTCGAATGGGTTAAAGGTATTCCAGTCTCACGAGGCGACTCGAGTTGCCTCTAGGAGAATGGAATACCTTTAAAGCGTGTGCTGATGTGCGCGTGTAGGAGAATTGCTGAATTACCCCCTCAATATCTGTCACTTTTCATGGGGCTTCTTTATCTGAATATTGGCTTTCACAACTTGATTTTGCATCAGAATGTTCAAAATATCCCTGTTTCTTTAAGTCATCGAGTAACTGCAGGTGGATTATACCTTATTTATAGATTTATTCTGTGCAATATATAAGCATGGTATAATCTTCACAAAGAGGTTCATCATTTTGTATTTATATATGTTTTCATTGTGTGTGAGCTCACAATGTTCCAGCTGCCTTCGTAAATGACACAAGCAGTTTCATGACATGGGCTTCCATGGTTGAGCAGATGCACACAAGATCAGCATGGTTATCGCCAAGTATCAGCGGTGAGTGGTGTAATGACACTGCCACTTTACTTTAGAGTAATGAAAATGTGTTCTCTGGGGATGGTTCACTACCTGGAAGTTGGATGAACAAATGTTATTGATGTATGCCATGAAAATGATACCAACCAGAATACTTAATGCCTACTATAATATTTGGTGGAGGAGGAATAATCATCTGTACTGTTGTTCAGTGATTGGGCTAGGCCTCTTTTTTTCTGATGAATGGTAATGTTAATACTGTAGCACATAGACATTTCAGACAATAATATGTTTCCATCTTTGTAGCAACAGTTTGGGGGAGGTCCTTTCCTGTTCTAGTATGTGTACGCTCCTGTCCTTAAAGAGAGCATCCCAAGTGCCCTGCACAGAGCCCTTACATCAACTTCACTAAACATATGTGAATGACTTCGAGTATCAAACTAGGCATTGTCATTCAACATCATGGCTCATCTTCAAAATGCTATTTTAGCTGAAAATACACTTTAAAATCTTGTGGAAACCCCCTGCAAGAAGGGGCTCACCTCCATATTAGCAACCATGGTTTTGGAATGGGATGTACATAATAACATAGGTATTATTGTCAGGTGTCCTCATACTTTTGGCCAAGTAATGTAAAATAAGTGGCAAAGGAAAGGTTGCATTGTCTACTGTTACTGATTAGGTCTTGAAATAAGAATAGATCTAGCTTTACTCTAACAAACAATTAGCTTTGGTATCCTTTAAACTCAATTTTGTTTTATCTACTTAATGGAGAAACAGTATCTCATATCTCATATTGTAGGTAATAAAGGTTTTCTGGATTAAATAAAAATTTTCAGATGAAATTGCAATTATTAATGGCTGGTAAAACGATTTTCCTCCTTTGAGATTTGCTACATTGCTATTTCTTAACAAAGCACTGTTCTTTTGTCTTTATTCATTAGGACAATTTACCACGTTTAAGAAGAAAAGATAAAAAAAAATAATATCACGTTAAATTCTGTGCCAGCCTGGGAATGTAATGTTCATTTTAGGCAGTATGTTTTTATAAATAGACATGGTTTTCTTTGAATTGAGACTAATCATTTAGTCATAACTAACTATTATTTCTTCTTGCAGTTATAATTGATTCAATTTATAAAGTTACGGAAGGAAGGCAGTCTGAAATATTCCACCGCCATGCAGAGGGAAACTTCGATCCCAGTTGTTGTTTCACAATTTACCATGGAAATCACATGGAGTCTCTAGATCTTATAACATCAAACCCAGAGGAGGCGCGGACTTGGATAACAGGGCTTAAATATTTGATGGCTGGAATTAGTGATGAAGATTCTCTTGCTAAAAGGCAAAGAACACATGATCAATATCCTTTAACGTGCCCCATAGTTAATCCTGTATTATGACCGCACTTTGTTTTTGTAGCAGGTTATTGCAGAGTAAATATTGCCATTGCCTTTCTCTGGTTGGCTGGTTGGGATTTGTCACCACCTAACAAGATATTGTGTGTTGTGTCTGCATCCTGGGGGGGGGGGTGCTGTCAATTAGGTGAAGTGCTCATGACCTGTGGACTGCAGAATTTTGGAACTTGACCTCCTTTCCTGCTGTTTCATTTATTTATTGATATCATTGCATCCCTGTATGTGGGATTATTATTCTAATAGTGCAGTTTTTGTTTTTTTTTTTTTTTTGTTTGTTGTTTAATGTAATGACACTCCATTAATTCACTGGGCCTGGCTGTGCTCTTGGGTTTGAATATATTTCCCAGGGAGCATTGCCACTGTCAGTTTAGTTCTTTGTTCTCTGAAATAGCTGTTTTACGATTACAGGAATTTATAATAATATTCTGTTGTTTTCTGTCAATTCTGTAATAATACTTTTCTCACTGAATTTACAAAAGAGTTTTTAAAAGGAAAATTCTCTTTGTGACACTTTAGTGCAGTAATGGCAAACCTTTTTGGCACTGAGTGGCGAAAAAGTGACGTCACGCACCAGCGCCTTCCCCCTGAAATGCAGACACTGATGAATGATGTCATCAAGCTTGTGTTGGAGGAGGAGCGCTCCTTCAGTGTAGGCCGCGGATCTGACCTTAAAACTGTCGAGTCCGCGGCCTGCACTGAAGGATCACTCACTCGCATATACATGTGGTAGGATGGAGTGGTCGAGTTAGTCCACAGATGAAAAAAAGAAAAGAGTATTGCAATACTTAGTGATACCTTTTTTATTGCATTAACTCTTTATTGTTAGTCCAATAAAAAAAAGGTATCACCAAGTATTGATATATTCATTTATATACGGTATACTGTATATATATATATATATATAATTTTATTATTACTTTTATTTTATTTTACTGTTTATTACTCTAAAGCAGATGCAATGTTATTAGCAAAAATGTTGAATCTAGCAGGGCAAGTAGCTACACCTTTTTACAGACATAGCCATGTGCATATATATATATATATATATATACAGCTGTTTCAGGCTAGGGGCAAACCATTATTGGCCCTATGCCTTCCCTGCACAACCTTAAATGGACACACAGTTTATTCGCTGGGTTTGTTGAATATTTTCTAGCCACATCCTGCTTGTTTATTAATGAGTATGTATTACTATTTAATAACTCTCTGGATCTGAACTCCGCTGTGTCCCTCAGTGCTGTAAAGGAGCAGCTGGAAATCCGTTGCTTGAGCTGAGATTGCTGCAGCTCCAGCTGGCATAAAAACTTGACAGGAGCCACAAAGGAATAGGCTCAGAGAGATAGGGCTGGAATATGTCTGCTGTTGAGCAGATAAAGCGAAGTACTGGGACATCAGACGCAGCCAGAACTTGGGAGTTTAGCACATTCTGCATCAACAGCCTCTTTCATAGAATAAATATATTCAGGAATTGGGTCAAACCTCAGATCTATACTGTGTTTAATGCTCAGGTGTAGATATGTATCATGTTCTTATCTCATCTTAACCCCTTAAAGACTACCGATTTATTCCTTCCATCATATTCATAAGCCTATCTATCTATCTATCTATCTATCTATCTATCTATCTATCTATCTATCTATCTCTTCTGTTGAAATGCCACTAAACATTTCGCTGTACTTTTCAATTCTCTTAATTGATATGGGGTGGAAAACAAACTTTTGATGCCAAAAAAATGTTTATAAATATTGTTCAGTTAAAAATGGCCCAGTTTGCATTGTTTTCTAATTAGGTTCACTTTCTATTTCAGATTAATATCATTATCCTTTGTTTTCTGATAGGACCAACTCTATAGGAAATAATGGTTTACGCCAGCCTGAGGCAGGCAAACACTTTTGGGTGATAAAATTGACTTTAAACATCTTTTTAAATAAGTGAAATTGGTTTACAAAATGCTTTAACAGCTCCAGCTTTATCTAGTTGAAAAACTTTTCAACTTTCATGATTAGCCCACAAAGAGCCAAATATATTCTTAACAAGATATTATTTTCTCCAAATCTTCCATTATTAAATTATATTTTTTCACTTCTGGCACATCTTTTTAACATCACTGTACTATATTTTTGTCATTTAAAGTTTATCTGTCACCTTAAAACTCGAATACTAAATTAGGTTTTACTAATGAAATAAATGTTGTTTTTTTTAACATATATGTATTAAAAAAATGTACCTTTATATAGTGTTTCTCAATGTCATTTTCCCTGTCAGCCCAACTTATCTTTCCCAAATCGGGTTGGGCGAGGCTAAAAGATAACCAACATTGAAGTTCCTCCAATCAGATCCCTTAAATCACAGTCTAGCAGAGATCTGATTGGAGGAGCTATAATGTCAATCATCAGTTAGCCCCGCCCAACTCGATTCGAGAAAGAAGTCGGGCTGACAGGGAAAATTAAAATGTGAGAAACGATATATAAAGGTACTTTTCTTTTAATATATGTATATTTAAAAAAAACATTTATTTCATTAGGAGAACCTAATTTAGTAAATTAATTTTGAGGTGACAGATCCACTTTAAACGTACCGTCTGCATCTCCACAGCTGTCTCAACTGAGAGCAGTTTGAGTAGAAATATTTTAGTGGGTGTTTTTCACAAGTGATTCTGCAGGTATGTGCGTAAGATATAAACCTGTTTGTATCACTTTAAATTAATATTTATGTAGTAATATTGCACAGTTTATATTGTTTTATGTGCGTAAAAAAAAATACTACTTTGCCTATGAAAATGTTTGTTTCTGCCAAAAAAAATATTGCTCACTTCTCATTTTGATAAATCTGCCCCAAACTCCCATAAGCACAATCTTGTCTTCTCAACTGTTACTGAAGAGATTTACTTCTGCTTTATGACAACATTTGAGTACACTGATACAGTGATTAAAGGTAAAATAAAATGTAATGGGTCTAAAATAAACAATATCACAACAGACTATTCTTTTACTTACAGTAGGTAAGATAATGTTTTCTTGCTGATGTTTCTTATTCTAGCAAAGCAATAAAAGTGATTCAACTATCAGTTTGAACCTGTAGCTAAGCTCACCCAGGTATTGACTGACTCATATATTCTCTCTGATGGATAGCATAAAAATCTATCTGTATGAAAATAATTCATTTAGCTACAACATTGTGTTACCTACTGACGTCTTCTGTTTAAGAAAGGCATTAGTACTATGTTACTGTGAAACATTGTGCGTCATTCTCCTTTAAAGTGATACTGACAACTCTATGGTCACTTTGATAATTTGACCCAGTGGATTCTGCAAGCTAATAAATCAGAACTGTTTTTTGTTATGTACTGGCTGATATAATTTTTTAAACTGTTGTCTGCTTATAGCCATTATATATATTGGGAAATGTAGTACTAGAGTGTCTAAGTGGTAGCCTGTACCATTTTACTAAATAAGGAATAGGGGTACAAGGGCATGTTAAAATAAATGCTACCAAGATTGAGTATTTTATTAGTATCCATAGTTAAATTTGTGAGGTATACTGTTGCTATATCTTTTGTATTTAGTCATTCAGAGTCTTTAGAGTTTTGTGACCAGATATTTTCTACTGGAGACACATTTAAATATATTAAAGAAGATATTTATAAAAGGCAAATTTTTTTTTTTAACTGGTCAGCATTAGTGAAACAGAGGCAATTTAAATGTATGTACTGTTTATATAGTAGAAACAAATCTAATTATGATGTGCTGCAAAGATTACTTCTATTTATGTTAAAATGGCTGGGGGTTATTTACTAAAGTCTGAATTGTTGCGAATGGGTGCGAATTCCCCAGATAAAGACAGTCGCAATAGTCTGCTACTGTCGCAGTCACGTCTTTATAATGAGAATATTGTCGCAGTCACAACTTTATTATGGGAAAATTGTTGCAATCTTAACTTTAAAAAATTGTTTCAACTTTACAATGGAGAAATTGTAGCAGATTTACTATGGGAATCCGCTGTTTGCGAATTCGACAGTTGAAATCACACCTTAGTGAATAACCCCCTTAAACTATCACAGATTATAATTATAGATCTCACAAGGGAAAGAAGACGGCGAGATTTATTAAATTCGGAAAAGCTCGTTTTCGCTTTTATGAGTTTAATAATTGGGTGAAAAGGAAAGGATATCCATACTTTCTATTAGTGTAGTATGGCTCCCTTTCCATGGAAATATTCAATGGAAAAATTTTCTCTTGGTAAGTATTGATCGAAACAAATCTTGCGATACTTACCATGAGAAACTTCAGGGTTCTCGCGGGATTAAACTCAGAAAAGCAGAAACGGGCTTTTCCGAATTTAAATACATTTTGCCCTAAGAATTAATTTTAGAAAAGTAATTTTTTTTTTTTAACAAAAAATGTTTATTTGGAAGAGTATACTTCTCTTAATCCCATAAATTGTATAAGGTAGAGTTCAACACTAGTACTTTGTTTTTAAATGACTAGTACCACCAGAACAGGGATCGGCAACCTTTGCAATGGAGGGAGTAATTTTTCTCCCTCTTCCACCGGGGAAAAATAGACCGGAGCTGCACAGGGAGAGGAACGCTCTCTTGAGTGCTGGGCTGCAGCTTGATTAGCTCACGCATGCAGTAATATTGGCCCTTCCCCCAGCCATAATCCCGAATAACAAAGGGTCAGACTAATCTAACTAATATTTATTCTCAGCTTTATTGTGAATTTTTGTAGGCGCTACACAATCACACTGAGCAGGTTGTATTTCTATACTCCATTGTTCTAGTGCTTTTTATTTTATGATCCCGAATAGAGCTGCTGTGAGGAGGCTGTGGAACCATGGGTTGTCAACCCCTGCACCAGAAAAATAAAAATTAATATTTGGATTGACATGGCATCTATTCCAATGCAGTAGTTTAAAAATGTCATCTCTGAAGTTTTTTATTCCAGATTTTTATTGGTTTCTTTTTGTTTTCTTCTCTGCTGGTTACAGCCAAATTGGGCTTTTTTGGGGGCACTTCATAGTTATATATTATCTAAAGTTCTATAAGAAACATTAGGTCTAGGCCAGGGGTTGGAAAACTTAGAAGAGGAGGTTGCCATTTCTCTTCCTCCTCCCGCGGCGACAAATTTCTTTGAGCCACAAAGGAGAGCACTCTCCTGATCACATGACCAGCCAAAGTCCAATGAGAAGAAGTGTTGAAGGTCATGGGCGGGGCTAGGGAGATGCGCTCTGAGCCACAACAAGGAAGATAAAGAGCCACATGTGGCTCGTGAGCTGTACTTAGCCGACCCCTGGTCTAGGTTGCAGTCACTAGGAGGGAAAACACAATAATACATTTCAGGATCTCAACTTCAAATATAACATTTACAAGTAATCTGGAGTCACTGGCCCTTTAATGTGTTGTTAGGTTTTGATGTTCTGCTGGATAGTGGAGTTGCATGGTTTTCTGAGACTATATATTGTGCTGTTAAACATCATGCTGTCAGCTTCTTGATAGAGATTGGTAAATTCATGCTGCAGGCTGTGGGAGCTGCTTAGAATTATCATAAAGTCATCAAGATTAGCAAAGGGTGGGTGGTTGTAAAGTTCTCTCTATGCCACTATTTCTTTTTATTGTATTTCAATAAACAGCTTTATTTCTCATACCTGTGGATATTATAATGTTAGGTTTGCAGACATTCTTGGCAACATGAAAATCTGAATAATCGATTCTGAGCAACCTTTGTTTTGTAATAGTAATATACTGTACATCTAAAGTTCACAAGCCCTCTATTCTATGTGCTATAGAGGGTAATAAAATGGATGGATGGTATGCTGGGATTTGTAGTTCACAACAGCAGGAGGGTGTACTTTAGCTCAATACTGTTTTTCTGTGACAGCAACTACTCCATTCCATAATCAGTATAGCACAGGGTGCCGCTTCTTTTTTCCTTTTATAAATAGGCTGTTCACATGAAAGATTAAACCAGGCAGAAGTCCATAGTCACTTGGTAAATAAAAACACCACAGGTTTTAAACATGTTTCCTTTTTTATAGCATAAGCACCTACTAATAATTATTGATTAATTTTACTACATACTTCATAACACAGCATGATGCCTTCATGTTAGATTTTGTTCTTAACTGTTTTACTAGCTTTGCAAAGTGTGAGTTGCTAAACCCATATTTAGAATATGCCCTAAAAATGTTTAAAAGGTTGCGCCCTCTTGGAGTTAACTCATAGGAACACTGGGCTAGTCACTGGGCTCCAGTGTGGAAAACTGTGAGAAAATGGAGCATTGCTTTACTCCATTAATCTTGGTCTCAGTTCAAGCCTGTTATTGTTGCCAACATAGCAGTTTGTAAGGTGAAGTTCAGCTCCTTAGTACTCCTATAATAACTTCTATGGTTGTCAGAACTTATATATTAATTAAGGTGATACTTTCATATGTGCAGTTAACTATAGAAGGTGCATTAATTCTAGACTAGGTCATTTGATAAAGGGCTTTGGCCCAAAACATGTAATGCAGCAGGTTAATATATCCACTTGGTAGCACACTACCATTTTCTGCTGTTTTGCCTACCTTTCTAATTGTGGATTTCATTTGGTACATTGACAGAAGTACCTTGGGAAATAGCAACTACTTCCAAGTAAGGAAAGTTCGTTCACCATTCCTGGGTAATATTGGTTGATGTCATTAATTCTAGACTATACACCCTAAGTGGCAGTATGAGATTTACAAACCTTTTAGATTTTTTACAACAAGGACCTGTTTAACATCTCATAGTCTTTGGTTGTGTCTTGCTTTGTGTGTGCTTTGTTCATGTTATACAAGCAATTGCTCTTTCATTAGCTTTCTTGTTTGCACAAAATATTAATCCAGCTCAATAGAAAGACCTGTGATTAGGTTTTGTACATTAAACCTTGACAAACAATATGAATATTTTCAGGCATTTTGGAATTTCCCAGCAGGCCTAACCACGCTATTAATTCAACAGAGGAGCCCTGATAATGAAACATTTATAAATCTCTGCCTGAGAACATTTTACCACGCAACAGTGGAAATAAGTCATTTTGAGAAGAAATCTATCGTGCATATCTTTTATTTGGTAAAATACAATGCAAATTACCTTCTAATGCCATTGGGCGGGGTATCATTCACAGGGCTTTCAGTGTTTAAAATTGTAAAACTTGCAGATATTTTTCCTCAGTTGAAAGGTCTCCTTTCCTCAGGGGTATTATGGTATGTTTAAGCAAAATGACAAAGAAGACAAATTTTACTAAAGTCAAAAACAATTTTTTTCTACTTTTTTGTCCATTTTTTCCGGCAAAAAGGACATTTATAGCCGGTTTCTTACAGAAGCTTCTCACCTACTTCCTCTTATGTCACTGACTTGATCCACAAGTTTGAGAAATCTGAAAGAAAGAATCATAAAGAAACAGGAGGACAGCAGTACTGTGTGGTTGCACATCTGCAGGATTGTGATGGGTCATTAAAAATTCTCAAGCTTCTCATTCAAATCCCTAACTTAAGATTTTAAATGAACTGCTGAAGAGAAAGTAGGTGAGAGAGAGAAGGGGATTCTAAAAGAAAGCACTAATAAACTGAGATGAGAGGAAAATAATTAAATAAAATGTATTGCAAAATCATTATTTAACAGTGAGAAACAGACATGCACATGATTGTTGTAGGGTGGATTATTCCTTTAAAGGTAAAATTTAGCCTTAAGGCTAAGGCTAATGAGTTTCTGCCTAAAGAGAGCACCTATCCCTCTGAAAGTTAAAATTAAAGGTAAACTGCAGTTCAAACGATAAATAGTCACATTATGAAACCTCAAATAGAATCATTTGAACACAAAAGGTCTTAAAACAATGTCAACCCTTTGATGTAACTATTTAAATGCTACAATTTCATCCTCTAATGACGACTGTAACTTAGTGAATTTGAATATGTGTGATGACAATTCCAGTTTTAAGGAAACTGTTTCAGATTATTGCTTTAAATGTTCATTAGTATCCTATTCAATATAAGTTCAGTGTAAGTAAATGTCAGTTTAGGGGATATTTATCAAAGTCGAAAAAAAAAGTTGCTAGCAAAAAAGTGGCCATCACCTAAATCAGTATTTATTAAGGAAATTGCTGAGAAGCATTCACCAGGTTAAGGTTGGCAAAAACCCATTATTCTCTATGGGAAATTATTGCATAGATTTTTGTGATAAAAAGAAAAGTTACTGACATAGTCGCAATCGAAAAGACAGTACATTGAAATCAATGTAAAATGGTAATTCTAACACAGCGACATTTTGCGATATCAAACTTTTTCAGTAGTGAAAAAATGTAATTGCTACTTCATCAATGGATTGCTATAGAGAAAGTTGTGAAAAAGTCACTGGCAAAAAAGTTGTGGGGGAAAAAGTCACCTTAAAGTTCCAAATAGGTTTAAAAAGCAGCAAAAAGGTCCACGTGACTTTATAAATATCTTAGAGTGCACTGTTTTGAATGATATAAAAATGGCTTACTAATAAATATATTTATACTTAGGGGTCTATACATAAACACAGGAGCAAATGTGCATTAGTAACAGATGGCAACCAATAAGTGATTAGCTTTTATCCAATTACTGCCATTGTAGTAATGTATCATAGCATCTGATTGGTTGTTATGGGTTACAGCACCAGTAAAAGTTTACACCTGTGTTTGTCACAACTTTTAAGAGGATAATTTTCAAAGTGCGATAAACAATTATTTGTACCATTTATTACTGTGAAAACAAAGTATTGTTTTGCCACTAATATTTGTTACCAGTGGTAGCTCTGTTTCTGTTACCTGCTTCATTTTTGCTGATAGCTACAGTTTGAATTAGTTTAAAAATGCATATTTGTCTAGTTGTTATCATTTTCTTAATGGCCCCTCACGTGGGTGAAACAAACGTTTGAAGAAGCTGATAAAAATGGGGATGGTTTGCTTAACATTGAGGAAATCTACCAGCTGATGCATAAACTTAATGTTAATCTGCCTCGCAGGAAAGTTCGACAGATGTTTCAGGTAAGCGGTGTCTAATTACTTTTTTTTATATTAACAGGGTTAACTAGAAGGAAGTGCAAAAATTAGGGTTCGCCGAAACCTTTCTGGCAAATTGCTGATGGCGTAGTCCCATAGACATATAAATGCTCAGAGAAAACAAAAAATCATTTTATAATAGGTTTCTTAGAAATCACTTACAAACACGATTTAGGTACTACATCACAGCTAAATATTTTAATCACAGCAGTGTAATTTACCCAAAATTTTGTAATGCGTTTGATAGAAAAACAATGAATAAATGCAATAAATTTATCACATTTAAGTGTTAGAACATCTTTAAATCTATATACCCTAGTGGACCAAACACTAGAGATGAGAAGAATGATTCAGCATGTTTACCATGTACACATTCTGCTGTTTCCATGAAAATTGTGGAAGCTCTCCAAGAGCTATATAATTATCTGACCAGTCCAAGGCACGATATATGGGGGAAGACTTGGCGTAGGTGGATGAAATTTGCATTTTTTTTTATTGAAAATGTGTAACTAAAATATCTGTATAAAATGTGTGAACTTGAACAGAATATTAAAAGCACAGGGGTACAGGAATATGCATTGGTCATTTTTTTTGTTGTTGTTGCTGTTTCCATAATCATTAAGAGAACATGAGAAAACAATTGCAGAGGAGCTTGCAAGTACAAATGACTGCACCCAACATCTTCCTTATGCTAACAAGCACTTGTTACAAAGACCAGCACACCCTATTTACAGTGTGTTGCCAGGTGAACACCTCTTGCAGTACCTGAGATATCACAGCATGTTCTGTATATGTATGTTTCATACAGAAATTGTTCCCCCATACAAACTATGGGGGTTTTGTTCATCCCTGCCAAACACATGTATCCCAGTGGTATATATGACAGAGCATCAGCTCAAGACTTCCATACACAGAAACAAATATTAGAAACCTCTTTTGAATACCATATTTGGTAAATCCTCTTAGACAGATGTTTGAAGCAGTGGAAATGATAAATTGAGTTCAGTTATTTCAAAGAACAAGACATCTTATTGAAACTCTTTATTCTTTTTACCAATTACACTTGTACTCCCTCACAATTATTATTATATAAATACTAAATAATACATATATATTTTCTAAATAACTGCTTTGAAATCATTTCTCCACAGGAAGCAGACACTGATGAAAACCAAGGAACTCTAACTTTTGAAGAGTTCTCTGTCTTTTACAAGATGATGTCATTACGAAGGGATCTATACCTGCTACTTTTAAGTTACAGTGACAAAAAGGATCACTTAACACTTGAGGAATTAGCTCAGTTCCTAAAAGTCGAACAAAAGGTTTGAGAATAAAATAAAATTCTACAATTGTCTACCAAAAAGCTGTTTGCATGTACTAATACAGAACATGTGTATACTCCCACCACTTGGGTTCCTTATACATCATTGCTTGTAATGAAATGAAAGATGGGCATGTCTCTTCTTGTCTCCCATTAAAATGACAGATGCAGCAACTGCCTGAAAAATTAAAAATATTGTGTGCATTGGCATGCTTTTACCAGCTGACCTTAATTAAATTAAGGTGGAGATCAACCAGATGTGAACATGAAAAAGCTGAAGTAGTCCTACAGGACACAGTAGCTCAGCGTGGGACCTTTTTCACATTTGCAGTAGTGATGCATGGTGTTTAAAGTGGAACTAAAGGGTTTAATTGTCTAGGGGTGATTCCTAAGGAGGGGTGGGGATTTATAGATTGCAGAGCTGTCTTCTGCTCTATGTAATAGCTGATCTTCTTCACTTCCTCTTCAGCATCACTGAGTCAAGCAAGCACAGAAGCAGTATCAGGTCAGAATTCGATTCAGTGATGTTGAAGAGGAAGCAGGAAGGGAGAAGGATTGCAGAACTGTACTGGAAGAAAACAAGGTCAGCTTTTACAGAATGCTATGTAGGAAGGTATCCCTCTACCCCTTTAGAATCACCCCTAGATAATTCAAGACTTTTGTTCTTTAAACAGAGTGTTCACCCATCTACAAATTGCTTTCTTCCTCTTATAGTTAGAAAACAACATGAGGAAGGAAAGTGCCTGGTATAAAGAGTCACGTTATTCTTAAAGGGGCTATAACGTCAACATTTTTTCTTTTATTGATATTTTGTTGTTTATATCAAGGCAAACAGACTTTTTGCAACATTCAGAGATTGTTGAAAACTTATCCTGAAATGAAAAGAGACTGGCTTAACTGGGAAGAATACAAAATCATGAGCACACACATAAGTACTTTATAGCTCAGTTATTGCCTTACTGGTAAGTGAAAAAGGTCAACGGGGGAAAAGATTATAGGGAGGCACCAACCCACGTTTGCTGTCTGTTTAAACCAGTTGCTAAGTGCTGCTTACAAGCAGGGAAAGTTTTTATCATAAATATGTCTTATTATTTTAAATAATTAGCACAAAGCAACTGTTTCTTTAAATTCAGAGCAGAGAACAGAACTTTAATTAGCCTGCCAGTATAAATAGTTTCTTCTTTCTAACAAGACTGAGATCATATTTACTCATTTAATATGCCATAAATTTGAATTAATATGGCGGCTAGGGCAAGAGGCTGTGTCATTACTCCTTCTCTCATAACCATTCTGGGAAAAGCCCTTAGTCCATGTTGCTTATCTCCCTATATGTTTAGCCTAAGTGTATATTTTCCTAAAGCTTTAGGAATCCTTAACAAAGGAAATATAATTACAGCAACAAAGCACTGTTGCCTTATGTAAGAAAGGATAACACCATAAATGCCAACTAGGTTGCTTTCTAGACTTTACACCCAATTTAAGGGAAACGGTAGGCATTGTTTTTACCATATCTTTTTTATTTCTTTTCTTTTTTGTGTTTTTGTTTTGTTTCCTATTTTATACTACTGACATTAATATTGTGCTGTTACTTATATACTGGCAAACCTTCACCCACAAACCAAATTGTAAAGAATGCCACAAATGCTGCCATCTGCTGGACTAAATGCAAGCTGCTTGTAATATCTGTGATAGGGATTCTGCTAACTGTGCTTGGGCATGGGACAAGATATTAGAAATATGTCTTTATTGGGTTAAATATTATAATATAATTTACTGACATCCACTTTAAAATGACTTTTTTTCTTCTTCTCCCCTAAAGAAATATAAATAAAGTTGTTTTGTTTCTGAGTTTTGCTCCATATTTTTGTTTTGTTTTGTGTGTTTTTAAACCGCATTATGTTTTCTGTTATGATTTGACAATTTAAGTCACTGAAACAAAAACAACAGTAGCATTGAGTTATTCAGCTATATACAGTAGATAATCAATATACAATAGTTCTAACCAGTTTTTCATGGTTCACCGCTAAAGCTTTATCGGTGCCATTTCTACCATAGCCATAGCGACAGACTTTCCATTGAATAAACACGGTGAAAGAGAGGTAATTGTCATCTTTGCTTGCAGATGAATAATGTGACAACAGAATACTGTCTTGACATCATACAGAAGTTTGAGGTTTCGGAGGAAAACAAGGAAAACCATGTTCTAGGAATAGAAGGTAAGGCATGTATCTGTGCATTGTGACCTTCATTTTTCTGATTGGATCATGTTAACCAGAGGATCCATATACATATAAATAAACATTGTAAGTGGCACGCCGTTAACATACTGTGGAAGGTTAAAAGAATACTGTTTTTGCTTTAGAATATGAGTTTCCTACAGAATGTGGAGTTTGCTTTAGAATATGGTTTGCTTTTAAAAGGAGACACTACCTATGATTGTCTTTATATTTATATCAGTGGGTAGAAGGTAATACATGTGTTTTGCACTTGTTGAAATGGTAGGTGGCTTGGCTTTCAGTTTGCTAAAACAATCGGGGAGTTGCTAGGAATGGGGTTCAAGGGCATATTCACTTCCTGGTTTTCTTGTGCTTCCTGCTTCTCCTAGCAAAGTGATAGATGTAAAATAGACTTTCAGTCCTCTCCAGTTCTAATTAGTTTTTACCAATTTGGTAGCCTTTCCATTTGTTTGACATTAAAGTTGGTATGAATGCAAAAACTACTGATACCCGTTCAATTAAATAGCAGTTCAGTTACTTTTTATACTGTATTTCTTAAATTGCTTCTAAAAAGCAAATTACTTTGAACCTAATCTTGAATTATCATCAGTGTTGAAGATTATATAATATCAAAATGCTTTATGCTGTGTTTTAAACCTTAGGGTAAGGCCTTTAATGAATTTTGTAGTAAATGCACGTCCACATGTAGCGAAACAGCCCAGCTACTTCCCAAATGATTCAAACCAGAGCTCTGTCATAAGCCCCCTACTTCATCACTTGATCTGGCAAAGTCAAACTGGCAAATTTGCAGTTATACCTTAGAAAATTTTCACTCTCACACTTGTTAAATAAACAACTGTAGTAAGGGGTCCAATTGCTTGCTGGTTCGCAACATTGCACATTAATATGGGGAAGTGGGGAATGGGTGCAAATTTGGATCTTGACGTGTCTGATCATATCATTTGATTAAAGTGGACTTGTTCCCCCTTCTCTCTGCATTTGAATAATCCTTTCTAAATGTATATTCTGAAAAAATAGAACATCAGACTCTTCATATGAAGACTTTAAAATGTAAAAAAAAAGTTTGTTATTAGTTTAAGAAAGACCTATATCTTTTTCTAGTTATTTATCTAAAACAACTATGTGTTTCATTAGGCATTTCTAGAAAAATATTCTCGTATAACAGGATATATTTGTTTTTCCTATATAAAACACAACTGGATAAAGTAATACGATGCTGACCATGCCTTAGTATTTATAGTTAATGTGACATTTTACACCTAAGGTTATCATCCAGTGCCTGGAAATTAGAATTGAAGTTGACAAAAACCTAAAATGAATGTCACTCAGATGAACCCTTTATTTATAGTTCAATTCATTTTTTTACAACTCATTCATACGCTTCACATACATAAGTAGCAGATTCAATTTTGTGAAGAGCATTTCTGCGTAGTAAAAAGTATTTCAATGTTTGCTTGTCACCCCTGAAGTCATTTTGAAATCTTGATTTTGGCTATATATCTTCCCAGAAGGATTATTTCAGTTTCAAGGACTAATATATGTAGCTTGAGGTCAGCAATGATAATTTAATTTTGAAATTATATTCATGGTAAACTTTTGATTGCCATGTTGCTTATGTGCTACCCTTAGATTTCATGAGCAGGACAAGCATTAACAGTAAAGCAGGATTAATGAAGCCAAGAAAAACCATTCACTGCACAGTGTATTCACTTGTCTGCTGTTACATCTATAACATTGTTAAACAAAGACAAGGACCAATTCCTTCTTTAAACTCCTGTGGGTGATTTTGCAACTTGAACCACTTGTTTACTAGCAAACATAAGGTCTGATATTCAGAACTTGCTGACATGACTTATTTAGATTTAGTAAACATGTGAAAAGCATCTGTATTAAGAGGACTTTACTGGATTTTGTTGGCATTGGGTAGATGCTCCTAAGTAGTACTTCTCATATGTCATTGTTAAGTAACCTGCACTGCTGAAATCTAACAAGCAAAACATATTGGGGGGTTATTCTCTAAAGTCCAAATTGTCTTGTAAAGGTGTAAATTTACCAGCTAAAGACAGTCACAATAGACTGCTACTGTCGCAGTCGCGTCTTTATAATGAGAATATTGTCACAGTCATGACTTTATTATGGAATTATTGTCGCAGCCACAACTTTAAAATTGTCTCAGTCGTGACTTTACAATTGCAGAATTGTCACAGTCACGGATTTGCTATGGGAATCCGCTGTTTTGAGAATTCGACAGTCGAATTTGCACTTTAGAGAATAACACCCAAATTGTGTGCAAGTTGAATATAGGTCCCTCTCTTAGACTATATCTGTGCAATTACTTCTACAATCTTCAATGCACAATAGTCTGCAGAGCTCCAAATTGGCTTTTTTTGGTGTCTTCTGTCATAATTTTCTAGGATAGGAGAGATTGTTGCCCAGGGCCACAAAATTTTGGCTGCCCCATACTCCTGTTATTTGAACCACCGAAGCCTATAGGTGACCAAAACCATTTTGTAATATTGCCATCCAACAGCTATTCTCTGACTAGGGAGGAAGGTGGGAATTCAAAGAATTATCTTTTGCCTAACTTGCCCTATCCTGGCAAAGCCCACTTCTTTGTTAATAAATTGTATATTGTATTTGGAAGCCATGAATATCACCCAAGACCAAAGGTAGTCTAAATCCATTATTGATTATAGTATGTAATACTTCATATTTTCATCTCAGAATGCTCTTACCGTATAATCCAGATGCAACAGAAGAAAAAGTACAATTGTTAATCAAGGCAAAAAATAAAATAAAGATGTTATTTTTTGGTCCACTGAATGCAAATGATAGATAAAAGCATAATTTAATAGTTAATAGTGTGACTGTAAATGTATAATAAAATATAAATAAAGATATAGAAGGCTCATGGGCATTTAGTAATTTACATCTGATTGGCTTTGTGACTATTGAAAAAGTAGGTCCAGGGTTGATGGTATTCTAGATCAATTTATAATAGAGAAGTCATTATTTCATAAATGTGTATTTAATGAACTTAAGTTTTAACAGTAGAAAGTCACAGTGTAGTAGTTTTATACAGTACCTAGCAGTAATATGTATATGTAGCAGCGATCATAATGTGTTAGATTATATGGTATGCTGTGTTTTAAGTGGATGTTTAGGAAAATGTGTTGTAAAGGTTTACAACATGAGGAATACTGTTAAGTCTCAGTACTGAGAGACTGATGCATGTCCACCAAATGTGCAACATAGTGTCTGCTACTGGACCAACCCTGAAACTGCTTGGATCACTAGCTGGAACAGTCTATGTGACTGTGTGAGGTGGAACCAGTTTTGCAAGTTACCATATGAGATATGCAGCTACTTCCCTTACTATGTGGATTACTAAACCTCTATAAATGATTGCCCTGTTAATGAATTCCCCTTTATGAGTACATGTTCTTGGCCTTCAGATGCCCGAGGACTCTGTGCTAGAATTAATCACTGATGAAGTCCTCTCATCTCAAATTCATGGCTTCCTTATAGAATTGCACTGTCCTGACTGGTTATACCTCTTCTTCTTTGAGTATTCCTATGTAAGATAGACTGAAGTTCTATACCAGAAGAACTAAACCATCCACCTACACAACCAGCTTTATATTTTAACACAACATAATCTGTAATTTTTGTTAATCCATACAGTACTTAACACACATTTTTTATTTTCCTGTGTTAAGGGTTTACTAGTTTCATGAGAAGCCCAGCAGGAGACATCTTTAATCCTCAGCACTGTGAGATCTACCAAGATATGGACCAACCACTTTGTAACTATTACATTTCATCATCACATAACACTTACCTAACTGGGGACCAACTTCTCTCTCAGTCCAAGGTAGACATGTATGCTTGGGTACTACAAGATGGCTGCCGATGCATAGAGGGTATGTGTAAACTGTGAATTTTTCATATCTTCTTTTGCCCATTATAACCACTGAAAGAAAAGAAAAAAATTAATGTTTTGCATTTCATTATCCTAAAGCAATACTTAGATCTTTTATATGTCACGGGTGACACTGCTTTTCACACTAATAACCTGTCAAATGGACAAATATTCAGATTGAATAAGTAAAAACCAGCAAGAAATCACAGTCAAAATAAATGTATGCAATGTATCAAATCTATAAAGATAGCCTAGGTTTCACAAACAGTTTGCATGTGGATCTTAAAAAAAAAAAAAAAAAAAATATATATATATATATATATATATATATATATATATATATATATATATATATATATATATATATACAAATGTATATACACACACATCTTGGATTCCACGCAGTTATGAGCTGCTCAATTCATTCTATTTATTAGCTTATTTTTTGTGCCTTTACAACAAGAGATAATACTCTTTGTAAACAGTGATTCCTGTTGCTTATTTTGACCTTTGGTTAAGGTATAGACTAAATGAATAATTGTCTTGCTTCTTACAGTCAGATGGTATGTTCTTTGTTGATACACCCTAACTGGGAAATTATGGTGGATCACACCATAATTTGTTATACAAGTGTCTTCTTCTGTTTGCAGTTGATTGTTGGGATGGGCCAGACGGAGAGCCAGTGGTGCACCATGGATACACACTTACCTCTAAAATTCCCTTTAAAGATGTTGTGGAAGCCATCAACAAATATGCATTTGAAAAAAATGAGTATGTTTTTCCATGTAATGGTAACTTTGTATATTCTCAGAGCAATGCAAAGTATACTGGTTTTGGTTCTCTTCATGGAGTTGAAGTTGTCTATATTGTTCTAATCTAGAGTAAAATACCTTAGTTTAAATAACATTCCAACCTCATGGTGAGAGGTTAATGGTAATCCTTGTGACCCATATGGATTATTGCCCTGAGACCATGGTCTGAATGGCAACTGAAAAACTCATTAAGCTAAGTTGAGCTGTGTGTTTCTGAGAGTGAGGTGTACTTTTAGATGTTTTATGTTTTGATATATTCATATCTTTTTCATCTGTTCATCAAAGATTATTATTTGCAGGTATCCTGTTATACTTTCAATTGAAAACCACTGCAACATTCAACAGCAGCGGAAGATTGCACAGTACCTGAAAGAAATATTAGGAGATAAACTTGACTTATCTACAGTCCCAGTTGGAGAATCCAGGCAACTTCCTAGTCCCCAGACTCTTAAGGGCAAGATACTAATAAAGGTGAGTAAGAAGTATTAGTAGATCTGCCTGTAACACACATCAAAATGACAGCTTTATAGCAATGGGATGTACCATGGAGTTGTTATAATTCACAATATGGGGTTATCTTCAAGGTGGGCCTAATAATCTAGTTCAAGAAACTCCATATATGACATTTTATGTTTAGACAGTCTTGTAAAGTATGATTTTGTTTTTGTTTTTTTTTAATTAAAACTTGGGAAAAGTTTGTGTGTATTCTCAGTAAAGGGGTTATTGGCTAAAGTCCAAATTGTCGTGTAAAGGTGTGAATTCGGCAGCTAAAGACAGTCGCAATAGACTGCTGAATATTAAGGTAAATATAGATGTTGGTAACTCAGGCTGCTGATTATCATGTTGGGGAATTCTCCAAGTTTGGAATTTTGATTGCAAATGTTTCATCACCAGGTGACATCTTCAGTGCTAGTATAAATTCAAAAGATGTCTCCGGCATTCCATAGGTAAAAGTAACTTATTTTATTGAAGCAACAATTAAAAGGTCATTGCAGTAATTTAAAAACGTGAATAGTCAGCCACATCTTCAGTGCTAGTGTCATTATAGGTTTTCTGGTATGAATAGTGTATGTGGGTATAGCTAGCTTCTCAAAGATTATTGGTTGTTGCTCCTTCAAGTATGTTTTCTGATTGGTTGACTCGTTGGGGGTTGGCATCTAGCCTGGGGGCTTAAATTGTATGTTGAGTGTAAATTGGCTGATTAATTATTACGTGGAAAGTGATCTGATATGGTTGCAGTATCATTGTTCTTATTCTACTGGTTGTTGATTGATCTCTGGGTAGGAGGTTGATCGTCACATAATGTTTTGGATTGCAAACATGTGCAATGTTAGTAAGAAGGCCCACAAAGGAAACCAAGATATGTGCAGTGTGAAAATATAATAAGCAC
>WMED01004351.1:0-20842 GCA_019650415.1 Pipa parva
GTTCCACGTTGTACCGGCGTATATTAGACACTCTGCGCTTGCAGACGTTCCACGTTGTACTGGCGTATATTAGACACTCTGCGCTTGCAGACGTTCCACGTTGTTTCTGTAATGTAGAATATTTAGCTTTACAAATTGGTCTTTCAAGCAAACTTCTGGAGTTTGCTTTATCTAAGGCCGGGTTTACACTGGCGTATTTTCGTTCGCGTTTTAAAGAAAGAGCATGGCGGAAAAACATCAAAAAATACACCCATAGGAAAAGACATTGAAACCAATGACTATTGGCTGTGCAATGTCACACTAGCTTTTATAGAGAGGAATATACGCTGGGATGCTTCAGGTCACCACTTTTTTTTCCAAGCGTATAAAACACAACGCAAAAAAATGTGACAAGATTAGAAACAAAAGGAAGTTAACAATAGCAGTCACACATGAAGGAGAATCGATGAGTAAGTGAGAGGTGTTTTACATGGAAGTACCGTCCCCATTGCTATATATGTGGTGGTGTTTGTAAAATGCATAGGAAAATTTACGTGTGTAAATGTGCCAGCGTTTAAAAAACACAGAGGAGAATTCATCCATGTGAACCCTTCCTAAAGCACACAGAAAACAATGAGTGAGATCTGTTTAACAACATGGCTGCTATCAGTAATGATAAAACCAGACCAAGTAATACTTTAAAGATGACATTTTTCCAAGTGATGCTGATCCAAATGGAAGTTTTTTTTTTTTGTTTTTTATCACTGGACCTTTAAATTGAGTATTACTGAAAAGTCTTTTGAGATAATGGATCTGATACTCCTGAATTCCAACTTGGGGCTGCTTTTATTTTAAACGCACATGGCTCTGCTGAGCCGGGAAAATAGTCTCCATTGTTTTCTGTGGGATAATCCACACAGGCTATTGTGTGTTGTACCATAGACAATAATGAGTGTAATTAAAATAGCTCCGCTGAAAATCAGCTATTGTACCAAAAAAAACCCTTCCCCCAACTGTGCTTTATTCTACACAATATTACTGTCTTCAGTCAGATAGAATAGCCTTTGTTTTGACAACAGAATAAAAGGCGTTTAAGCACAAGCCTACTTTATTTGCTGTCATACTGAGAGCACAATCTGAATAAAGACAACTACAAGTAGCAGTATTCTAATGACCCGTACAGCAGAGAGCGCATGCTTTCCTTCACCATCAACAAAATAGACTGTGGCACCAGCTTTATGCATTTTGATGACCGTTTTCAGGCAGCGGGCGCCATTTTCCTCTTGTAGAGCGGATTTTCTGGTTTTGTGATTTCAGGCGGAGAAGCCGCGAGGATTTGCACGAGCTCTGGAACCAGAAAGGATTATTGGCGCTACAGACTCCAGTGGAGAACTGATGTTCCTTATGAAGTGGTGAGTTTGGAGAGAAATCTTCTCCTTTTTAATAATTTTTAATTTTTCCCCCATTTTAGTAAACTAAATAGTTTGTTAAATAATATTTCTAAGGGATGTACAGTCTATAAGTCGGTACATCCGACTTAAATATACTCATAATTATCAGTAAGTACAAGAGCTTTAGGCTTGTATAATTAATTGCACTTTGCTCAGTGCCATCTACTTGTATAAATGAACTGCTAGATGGCATCAGCATCATTCATTGGTCGAGCAGGTAAATGCGCCTGCTTATACCTGTACAAACATCCTGGACAGAGTCAACAAATAAGGTGGTAAAAATTGCAGCATATAAAAGGTTTAATGTGTATTTTATCCATAGGAAAAACTCAGATGAAGCTGACCTTGTCCCAGCCAAGGAAGCCAATGTTAAATGCCCCCAGGTGGTGATCTCATTCTACGAGGAGAGGCTGACGTGGCATTCTTACCCATCTGAAGATGATGACAAAAAAGAGGAGAAAAACTAAGTGCCCCTATTGCTATCTCCTTCTGTATGAAGAGCGGGAGAGATGTTTTATGCCAGTTACTCTCTCGTCGGAGTGAGGAAGGGGGGAGGGTCCTGCAGGATTCAGTTTCTCCTGGATATTTGGTTTGTATTTGTCCATCGGGAGGAGCATCTGGAGATGTTGTATTACAGGGAACACTGCATCCTACAAGCTTCTCCTTCTCCTTCCCAATAGTGTTACAAACTCTGCATTTTTACTGAGTAGCATGTCATTTATTTGGCTTTAGTGATGTCTGTCGGGAAGGCGTTGAGGTCACCGCGGGAGGGGGTCCGGATCTGTTTCCTACAAATTAGAACTTTGGAATGAAGAATGAAAATTCTAAGCAGTAGCTGCAGGCCCTGCAAGCTTTGTCACTGCCATCTCCTCTGTCGTGTGAACGAGCTGATGCTGTAAGTGGTCCCTGCCTCTGCAGAGAGTGGGGATTGGCCAATATTTGGGTGGGGATCATGGGATTCCATTTTCTAACACTTCCCAAGCTGAGGCCTTGTGGTCTCCACCATCGCGCTGTGACTACATAGAGAACCATTGTACAAACTGTTAAATTTGTAGTCTCTCTTATATTTTTTTTTTTTAATGCATGTTTTTAGGTTTGTGAAAACTTTGTTTTAAATGTAAAGTAATTCTTAGGCAGCGTTTTTGTCAGTCCGTCGTCTTAATAAAACTTTTAGATTTATAGTTCTTTGTCGTTTTGTTCCATTGTCAGAGCCAGAACACGTTAGAATTTGATTAATAGCAAAGGGGAAAAACTGCTAATACTAAAACCAAAGTATTTTGTTGGGTTTGAGTGAATCCATGAACTTGATGTGGTGGGAGCCATGTTGTAATATCTGTGATCAGACTGACCTCGGGCTTGACAAGCAACATGGCAGCTTCTGTGTAAGGGCGTAAATATACACCCTGTTATTTATAAAGAAATGTTTATGGGGTTTCTGCTTATTGAAAGGTTCTGTTTTGCCACTTTCCTTTTTCTGTGCATAGACCATCTTTGTAAGTTGTGTTTTTGTTTTTCTCTTTGTTTTAAAGGTTAAGTAAAACCTGTATGTAAAGAAAGAACCATTTGCTAATTGTCAAGCAAAATAATGAATAAGAAACTCCTGACTCTCCTCTTAATTCAGCAGAACTAAATATCCCCCTGTAACTGCTCTGTCCCTCTCAACCAGTTCCCTGCTGTGTGTAGCAATGTCCCCTCCTTTCCCTGACTTCCTCTCTCCACAGCCAATCACAGAGGCGGTTGAACCACTTTGATCTGCACATGCTCAGGGATAGGAACAGGCTTTATATAAGGAGAAGGGAAAGGAATTCCACACAAGATCATGCTCTCTGAATAGCAAGTGATGTCACTTGGGTAGGGGTTAGCAGCACTGTACAGGAAGAGCCTGTGCATAGAATGGGAGGGGGAGCAGGGCTGTTTAAACAAGAGGAAAGTACTACTAATCCTATATATAAGATTTTTTTTTTTTTAATATTATTATGTTTAGGTTGGCTTTCTATATGTATACATGTCAAATATAAGTAATATTTTATTCAAACTTTTCATACCCTATAACCTTTTCTTTAGGAAAACCACCTAGTGATAACTGTACAGAGGTCTAGTGACCTATAGCAACCAATGAGAAGTTGTCTTTTATTATAACACGCTTATTTATACCATAGAATGCCAACTGCTTATTGGTTGCCATGGGTTATTAGACCTCTGTTAACTATTCTTCTTGCTTATGAACCCTGTGTGTGTGTGTGTGTGTGTGTGTGTGTGTGTGTGTGTCACATGAAACCTCTACTGGGAAGAAACGTTTCTCACTAAGGTATAGTACTGCATATGTAAAGATGTAATCTGATTATAGTTCCCCTTTAAGTGGCTACATTTAGCAGGACAGACTAGGGATATTAACTTGTCAGTTAACCAATAGAGTGTTTTGGTTTTTTTTAATATAATCTCCAGGGAACAAGTACTTTTCTCTAAATTGCACCAGTTTTTTTTTTTTTTTTGTTAATTGAATATTGTTGTTTTCTCCTGTCTTATCTATTTTTTTTATTTTCTTTTGAAAACTGTAATTTGCTTATGGTAAATCAGTGGAATTGAGCTGCTAATGTAGATCACATTTTGGGAGTTGCTTCATCATACTTCACCCCAGTTCAATCAAGGAGTTGCGATGTCATTTGAGAGCCTTTATTGTTCTGTGAAACGAAGTGTGTTCTTATTTGCTGCGGCTTCTCTTCTATTTCACAATCAAGTAATTACCATTCTGTAATTAGTAAAAGGCAATATCACACTCTGAGCCCAAGACAATTTAATCTTAGCACATCACGGGTCAGGGAGTTTAGTATCTCGCTTACTGTTTGCTATTTAACTTGGAATTAACTTGTCTCCATACCATTAATAGCTTCATATGAGTTATGGGTTAATGTTCTGCTCCTGGCTCAGATCCACTTCATGCTAATAAAGACAAAGCACCATCTTGATATAAATATTATGCTTTTTAGTTAAAGCATTAAAACAGCTGCAATATTCATCTGAGCATCTGAAATGTGCCTAATAATGGATGTCAAATTCGGTCTCCAACAATTATTTGTTCACATCTCAAGGGGGAGAACTCCCACTTTCATAGCAAAATCGAGAGGGGGTTCCTGCTGGTTGTGAAGGGCAACAATCTAACAATTTTGTAATGGGTTATATTCCCACCCCCTTTACCCTGTCATTAAATATCCAGGGACGGAAACGTAGACAAGACCAGGGGGAAAACGCAGGCTGTAGGCTAGGAGCTAGCAGAACGTTGTTCCAAATCCTGACTTTGGAGTTGACCGAGAAAATGGACTTCTTCCTTAAGATAAATTAATTTTAGCCTCACTTAAATTACATAAGGTTCCGAAATCAAGTATTTTACATGAACTTAGCATTCCTTTTTTAATGAAGTCTCATACTCTGTATAACATCAAAATACAGAAATACTGGAGCATTTAGCTTTAATTCAAGCTTATTCACTTCTCAAAACGTGTGAGAATAGAGTAAGCTTGCATTACAGCTAAGTGCGCCAGTATTTAGCTTTATTTTGATGTTATACTGATTGCATCCATACTGTGGAGCTTTTAATTTGATGATTGTTGCTATTACACACATGCTTACATACCGTACTCAATATACATAGCAATCTGGTTCAGACTAATTTTTGATAATTCTGTATTGTGGAGAATGGGCTTCCTCTAGTGGACATACATCAGTGGTGCAGCCCTGCATTTTGTAATTGGCAGTTCCCCTTTCCCTATGTTGTATAGATGACCCTAGAGTGACTCTGTTGCAGGATCTTTGGCAACTCAAGAAGTTATCAGTTTGGCAAGGTGTTGCTGAGTCCCTTCAGCTATATAGGTTAAATTAAATGTAGAAATTTAAGTGTGTCAGCAATGAGAAAAGCAAGGGCAGCTTGCACCCCAATCAGGAAAGTTTAACATTGTTTATGTATGGCATGACCAAAAATTGAAAATACTGAATAACGTTCTTGTAGTTGTCTTAAGGGTGCCTCCATATTTTCGGTATTTAATGCCCGCTACAAATATAAATCTAAAAGAGAGCAGATGTTTTCTAGGTTCCTCTAAGAACATATATAAGTCTTGGCATACGATAAAACTAATCTATGTAGTTGCATGAATGTATATGGAGTACTTTACATTTTTGGGAATTCCCTTTCAAACCAGGTATTCAGGCGTTTATCAGAGCAGCATTTATTTGAACACATCCATGGCTCGTTTGATGTTTTCTCCAATGGTGGAAGGGATGATCTTGCCAACCTGTGGCAGAAAAGGACCCCAAACTGGTAAGCAAAAGTCCTAGCATTAAAGGAGAAATTAAGTGCTTGCATGACTGTGGGGGGAGGTAGCCATACTTACTGATTAATGTCTTGCCTCCTACTTGCTCCAGCCACTCTTCATCAGGGTCCAGCATTACAATCCCACAACGGGTCAACCTCCTTTCACCCATCGCAGATGCAAGCAGGAGCAGACGTGGTATAAGCTCCCAATACCGCTCCTGCGCATGCGTGCACCAGAGAGAAAACCGGAAGTGATTGTGGATCATGAGGCTGAAATATGCAAGATGAAGAGCGGCTGTAGCAAAAAAGCAGTGGGGGACAGGAAACGTTAGTCTGTAAGAACTATACCTACAAAAACTAACCTGCTACAAAATAAATATTAAACACTGCTCTACAACAAGCCCCATGCCTCCGATAGCTATGGTGGCCATCTTGTTTCTGTTTGAGTCCATATGAAAGTGACATCACCATTGAAGTATGTTCATCCAGCTGCTCTGAATAAAGAGGCGGGTTGTGTTATACTGCTTGGAGCCAGTGCCGAGTACTAGGAGGTACTTTTATGGTGAGGAAAAGCACTTTTCCATTAGTGCTTCTTTTCAATAATGTAATAAACATGTTGTCAGACTTGGAATATAAGAATGTAATTTCAGTTTCTATTGCAAAACCTGAAAGTATCTGGTAAAGCCATATTGCTTAGTGGTTTTAATAGTTTTCCTACAGCACTGATTGCTGACCACTGACCAATGGGATCTGCCAACCAGCTACTGCCGAGGTCATATAACGGTGAGGTCATGTAATGATGAGATTAAATCAACACAGCTGCAGACATATAGAGAGCTTCACTGTGGGGCAAAAACAAATGACTTTATAAGAAGTTATTTACAGTATTTAAAAAGACCAGAAAAATGAAAATTCCAATTTAATTTTGCCATTTGTCTGTTTTTCTTTTTACTGAGAACAGCCATGTTGGTTAAACAAACCCCCAATGCACTGTCTTCTATGGAGCTTTAGGTAATACATTTTAATAACGTACCTCAGGAAACCCAGTTTTTACAGGTACATGTAGCCATTTTTAAGGCATTTGGGACATTTCATTTGTTGGTCTAATCGTCCGCTTTTAGCAATCAATGTAAAAATCAGAGTCTTATTAAAAACTCGTGCATCGGAGCCAAAAATCTGGCCCTTTGATAAAGACATCTAAATTGCAGTTGTCTGTGTGCACTACTACATGTAGCGATTACCCCCATATAAAACCTAACGGTCAGCATATTCTAGAACCGTACTGAAATGATACATACGTACACATTTAATATTTCTCTCTCAATCTCTTTATTTAAAAAAAACAAAACAAAAAAAAAATTCCATTGAATGACAAACTAGTTCCAGGTGGCGTATTACGGAACGTGCAAATATATCACTCCAAGAAATAAAAATAAATAAATAGTAAAGAGCAAACTTCAAACCAATGATTCTCAATGCCAGTCTCCAGGGCACAAAACCACAGATTCACTTGTTACTTTGAGACATTAATAACAGTTATAAGTATCTTGGCATTTAAACTTTCAGTGCAGTTGTCTCTGGATGAGATATATGGTTTTAAAGGGGCATTGTCATTTCATATAGCTCCACTCCCTTCTTACAATAAAACCAAGTGAAGCTTCTATATCACCATTTATGAAGCACCCTTATATATATTCAATGTAATGTCCCTTTAATCCAAATAGACTGTGCATTAATAGGGTATAGTGTCTCTTCAGGCAAATTTTGCTTTTCTTTGGCTGTATTTTAGGCACAAACCACCTCTTAGGCCACGGTCACATGGCTGTTAATTCTAACTAGGCTTATTATCAATGGTACATAAATTGGCCTGTGGTTTACCCCATAGGAAACGAGGTAATTTTTTTTCCAGCTCAGCTACTAAGTAGCAAGTGTGGCCCTGGCTTTATGCAGGATTATTCACTTAGACTTTCTGGGTCCACATTTAAAACAAAGTCCATAGCATGGCTTCCAAATTACGAACACGTCATTAATAGATACAAATCATACAATCACCTTCCCATTGTTCTTTGTTCTACCCAAACATCCATACAAGAGTATACAATTCTCTTGTGTATTGGGTAGAAACCAAGGGCTGTATAAAGACTTTGGATTGAGCCCTAGCTACTATTTTATACCATGCTATAAATTGATTAATAACAACTGACATTGAGATTCATGGTTCTAAATCCAACAGATCTTACCATCTCTACAAAATTAATTTATGTAAGGTTTCCTCAATAAAAACTTTCTTCTACTCTGAAATAAGTTTTATAATACACATCTTTCCTACTACACAGGATATTCTGAGGACACCCGCCCTAGAAATTAAACCTTGAGCAACATGTGGTTTAGAGGGTTGGCCCGGGGCTATACAGTGCCTGGTAGTCTGAGGATATGATAATAAAACACTGGAAATTGTCACCTTTTTAATTGAATTTAAATCTTTTGCTCCAGTTAGGGATAAAAATGGCACAGTGGTCAGTACTCCCTAAACCCAATTAAAACATTATTGATAGAAATGTTCAACTATGACATTCTGCTGGTAGATCTTTTACTACTAATAATGGGACAGAGTTAAGCTTGCAGGACCTAGGCTTCACTTATGTGTACAAGAGGCAGTGAACATATAAACAGGAAAATACTGCCAATCCTGATCCCAGCAATCTCTGCTCAGTAACAGGGCCCCCCCCTTAGGTCACTGTCTCCAGGTCTCTGCTCGGTGACATGACTATTGTTGGGTAACCACCCACTCTTCATGCAAGATGACATTTTAATCCCTGACACACTGCTGGCTACATTTCAGACGCGTGAAAGGATCACGAAAAAAATAATAAGTTTACCCTCCCTTTTTCGGTTTCTTTTGTTTTGCAATTCCTGGGCTAGCCTCTGTCCTCAAGCCCGACTAGCTTCCTCCTCATTTCTGGACAGATGGGCTCAAACCCAGACAGGACGCAGTCCTTTACCTACTTGAGGAGACCTCTTATTTGGTCACTCAATGGGGTCATTCTTGTGGAAAAGGTTGATAGAGGCCTGAATGAAAACGCAGCCCACACCCCTGTCCTATATTATTCCTTAAGTCAAATTCAGACACAGTCACTTCCTCCTATCTTTCCTTTCTGGTCGACGGCTTTGTTGCCCCTCAACACCGCGAGGCATAAGTATAATGTTGCCATTGCTGGTGTAATGCAAAGCATATCGCTGAGGAGAATATGGGCGGCCATCTTGGTCTCTCAGCTGGCTAAACACTTCCTGATACAGTTGCTCCACTTCCTGTTTCATTCTCTGCAGTGAGCGCAGGTTTTCTCCTTTCTCGCGAAGCTGGGTGCTTCGTTCCCTATTTAGGCGCTTCACTTCTTGCTCCAGGTTTAAAATTGTATCCAGTTTTCTTTTTCGGCAGTTTTGAGCAGCCATTTTATTCTTGCCTCTCCTGCGAATGTCTCTTACCAAGCAGAGTTGGGCCTCACTTAACTGGTATTTGGTAAGCAGCTCATTAAACTCCTCCACAGGCAGATTAATGATCTTGTCATTACTAAAAGGGATCTTCATGGCTCTTGCCCTTTGTTCATCGCGTCCAGCTTGCCTATCAAGAAAACCTGCCTGCCTCCGGCTGTTTCTATCAACCAAAGGCTTCTCCTCGGGCTCCTCTGGAACCATATTATAGGTGTGATTGTGACCAACATGTTCCAAGAAGGGTAGACGCTGGAAATGACTAGGATCCTGGGAACTCATACGGCAGAATTTACTGTACTCTGGCTGGTAACCCATGGCTCCTTCAGACTCCTCATGTTCCATCATTTCAGAATCGGAGCTGTACCCCACGGCTCCCTCTTCAGAGAAGGAGGATGAGGAGGAGGAGGATGAGCAAGAAGATGATGACGACTCAGATCCACTGGGAGAGACAGGACTGTGATGAGAATCTAGCGACAGACCAGAATCTGAATCCAGTTCTTCTTGGAGCTGTGAAGCCTGAACCTGACTGAAGCCTTCTTCTAAAGCTAGTTCCATCAAACTGATTTCATCCAGCAGAGCTTCATCCAGAAGCCCAGAAAGAGGGTCTGGCATGGTGGAGGGTGAGGTTATATTATCTGTGCTGTTCAGCTGTGAGGGGAAAAGAAATCCTGTCAGGTTAGTAAAACCAAATGTAGAGTTCAAGTCAGTGGAGTTGTGGGAAGAAATTTGTGGTAAGGGAGACACACAAGCTGGAAATGGCTCAACGGAAGGAGTGTAAAGGGAAGGTATGTTCTGAGAGCAGCCTGGGAGAGAGGCCTGATTCATCATCACATCCTGTTGAATAGGTGGATCAAAGCTCAGATACAATGGATCATCAGCTGAGTTGTTAACATCCAATGCCTGGGGGAAAAAAAATTAAAAACCACTGAGTTAAATGCATAAAATTAATAATAATAAAATAACCATAATGATCCACAAGAACTCAAGGAACACCCAGGAATTTCCCATCATTAAAAGGTGGATGTCAATGTCCCCTTTCCAAACAGTCTCAATCAGCTGCTTACCTCATTTCTTCTCAAACCTTTGTAATTTAAATTATTTTCAACACTTACACCCCCCACCGCCAAAAAAAACAAACAAACAAAAAAAACCCCCCCACAGCCTGTTAATTAATTCTTCAGTCCACCCCCCCTCTTTCCTCCCTTGCAGCCTCTTTTAACAACACAATCTGCTTTACATCCTTTTTACCCCTGGCTGTTTAACGAATGGCCAAGAAGTTTGATCCTTTCTAATCTGCAAGCATTCTGTAAATGTAAACTCGTGAATGGCCTTTTGTTCTTCACACATCATAATTAAAAAATGCCTGGGGCTGATACCTGCATATCCATTAGGGACATTAGATCTTGCCACTGCTCCTCCAGGTCCAGAGAGGGCCTCACATCTGATAGCAAGGGTGACAGAAGACCATCTGCTTGATCAGGAGCCATGGGGCATTGCTCATCTTCCAGGAGGTCAGATGGGGCAGCAGCTGGAAACTGCAGAGAGCAGAGAAACTGTGAGATTGCATCAAGGGCACAATGTGCAAAGCCAGGAGAGGTGGCATGGGGCACAGAATAACTCACCTCAGGAGAGTCAGCAAAAGGAAAATTAACATCCAGGAGACTCAGACATTCCTCCAAGGAGAAAGCAGTCTGATCCTGTGAGGGACAAGGATACTCAGCTCTGCACTTAGACACAGAAAAAGCTCTGAAATAGAAACAATATCCTACCTGAGGTATATTTTCTCCAGTCTCTCCATCCACCTGCAGAGTAGATACCAGGGTCTCCGGAACAGGTTCTTCTCCCAGGGATTGCCACACTTCCTCATTTTCATTCTGCCGCTGCCGCCCCTCAAAATCTTCACGCCCTACACCCAAGTCAATATCCTGGCGCCACAGTATATCAATCAGATCAATATCCTAGCAGGAAAAAAATATGAAGATACCACGGATTGAAAAGTGACTTTTAGAATATATATATAATTCCTTGATTTGCAGTTTAAAATGTATTGTTGCTTTCTTAAAGAATCCACCCATTTACCTACTTATTCTGCACCAGATCAGTTGGAATCATAAGTCAATGGGGCAGGTTGCAACACTCCAAAATCTAATCAAAACCTTGCATGTTTTCTCTGCTTTCATACAACAGCTGGTCAACTACAAATTGCCAATTGTTTTTCAGACAGATTAAAGACTGCAGTTAATTTGTTGCAGAAGAAGCGAAGCTTCTGTAACAAAGGGATTATAAAATGAAAGTAGTAAATGTATTTGGCAAAATACAAAATAAACAATGACAATTTGACTGCCTGTAGGTGAATCAAGTAAAATTCACTTCAAATTTTAAGTAGACCTGACAGGCAGTTGAATTGTCACTTAATTTTATTTTTTGTCTAGTACATTTACTTATTTTCAAGTTAATGAAAAAGGTAAGAACCCAACACCATGTACAATAAACAACACTACTAATCACTAGCGTGGGTGCATACAACCACAAGAATTTTAAACTATGGGCATGCGGTGACTCAGTGGTTAGCACTGCTGGGTTCTGGATTTAATTCCACCCTGGACTTCATCTACATGGAGTTTGTATGTACTCCCTGCACCTGCATGGGTTTCCTCCCACAATCCAAAAACATACACCTGTCTATGTGTGTGCAACTGAATAGAGAAACTAGATTGTAAGTTCCATGGGGCAGGGACTAAAGTGAATGATGAATCTCTGTAAAGTGCTGCATAATATATCAGCGCTATACAAATGAATAAATACAATACTACAAAAAAACAAAGTAATAAGCAAGTGTGGACAACTGTAGCACTCCTAATGGTATTTTGACAATTTCGGACAGAGGCAAAGTTAATGATTAAAAACTGTGCTGTTTTTTTGCAACAGAGGCACCTACGTACATAATTCATGTTAAAATTGCATAAATATATAAAAAATTAATTACACAGGCAAATGAAATTTGAAAATTTGAGGGCGTCCCTCCCAAAAATACTATTCCTAATAACCACAAGGAAAACAAATTCATAATAAAAAAACAAACAAACAACAAACGCAGCTCAGTTCAACAGAGGGAAATAATAAAGGAATAAATATTTAAAAAATCCAATTAAATACTTCCGACACTATCAAGTGTTTAAATTAACAACAGTTAGTTCCAGCCCTCTGCAAAACTGTGTAGCGTTCTCAAGTGCTTGAAGAAAACTTAGCCATATTTATTTTCAAGTTAACCTGCCGGTCAGTATTTCTTTAAAGCTTTCAGATCACACTCCTGGATTGTACAGCAGTATGGTCCAAATGAGGTTTCATATTTTGCTTTTCTAAGAATGTTTCCCACTTCGCTGAGAATTACAGCATATAAAGCGGATACCTGAGAAGCGGCAGAAGCAGTAAGCAGTCTTTAGAGAGGCGTCCTATTACTAACTAAAGCTTTCCCTTTCTCAAAGTAGGAGTGCTACCTTGATAGCACTGGAGTGTAAATGGAAGCTTTAAAAAATATGCTCAGTCTTAGTACAGTATCATTTCAATTAAATACCCAATACCTGCTTTTCTTTCTAATTGTTCACATATAAATACAACCCACAATCTAGGTCTCTGACTCTATAGAGCCAGGAGACTCTAAATAAAGAAAGTCAATTCTGTTTTAAAATTAGGAATAGTTCAGTCCTTTAAAATTATTTACCCATTTAATTGCCACTGTTCAATTCATTCGTTTTGCATTATAAATTCACTTATTTTCACTGGGTTTTAACTTACAGCCACTTCCTTGTAGAAGCCCTCCTCTCTTTCCTACTTGGGCACCATCTGGTTAGTGTGAAATCTCATGCCACTGGCTTGAGAATTCTAAAACAAAACAATCAGAAGGAAGCAGGTAGCCAGCAGCTCTGAGGTTACAACACCTGCAGGAGTCTGATTGGTTACTCAGCAGCAGCATTGCGAGGTTACACACCTGCAGGATTCTGATTGGCTATTCAGCAGCAGCATTGTGAGGTTACACACCTGCAGGATTCTGATTGGTTACTCAGCAGCAGCATTGCGAGGTTACACACCTGCAGGATTCTGATTGGTTACTCAGCAGCAGCATTATGAGGTTACACACCTGCAGGATTCTGATTGGCTATTCAGAATTCTTAAGCTTTTCATTCAAATGATTAAACTTCAAGACACCTAACGTAGCAGACGGTACTTTTTATTTTTTTTTAAACACTTATTGAACTTTACTCCCTGGGTTAAGGTTTGCCAAAGAAGTAGATAATATCAGGATAATATTAACTCAGAAAGTCATAGCAGGAAGCTTAAAAAGAAAAAATAAATTAAAATCAAAATGATAATATATATATATTTTTGTTTTAGGGTAAATATTGTACAAATGTAAAAAAACAAAATACTTTTTTGGATGCAGTTGCCCTTCTGCCCTAAGTGGTCCTCATTTCGGAAAAACATATCGTAAACAGATTTCCTTTCTACTAAAGAAGGAAAAAACATATAAAAAGAACCTGAAGACCATGGAAGAACCCAAGCCAGTCAGGATGGGGTTAAATTTCTATATACGTATGATCGATTATAAATCCTTGAACCTTGGAAAGAAGCAGGATGTGTAGAAGCCGCCCCCCCCCCCCAAGGTCATATTGTCAGGCACATTGTCTTGTGACAGTTCATACAACAGCTGCACCGAGTACAGAATCAAGCATAAATGTGTATTATGTATTTTCAACACATCTGCGCAGTGAGGACACTCACAAAGTCATATGATTGTCCCTGTCTGTGTATGACCCAGGGAGGCTCTATGTCTGGGTCACTCTCGTCTGCTAAAATATAAACAGGTTATACAACTCTCTCCATGTCTGTGTAACTAATAGGAGGTCTGGTATTGTGTGTACCCAGCCCCAATCCTATAACACCTGTTGCCTCCTGTCATGTGGTCCAAGTGACAGAATTAACAGCTGCATTTCTATCCCCAGTATAAATTAAGAGGCGGTGGCATTGCTGTTGCAACACACACACACAGTATCTGGGTAACAATTTAACAACACTTCGGGGAGGTTGAGTACTGAAGCTATATTATATATAACTATATCCTATACATAAAAATAGGAGTATTGCAATACTTTTTTGTATTTATTCATTTTTTATATAGCGATACTATATTATGCATCGCTTTACAGAGATTAGTCATTCACTTCAGCCCCTGCCCCCAGAGCTTACAATCTAGTTTCCCTATTCAGTACACCCAGACAGACAAAGATGTTAGTTTTTGGATTGTGGGAGGAAACCCACGCAGGTGCTGGGAGAACATACAAACTCCATGCAGATGAGGTTCAGGGTGGAATTCAACCCAGAAACCAGCACTGCAAGGCAGCAGCGCCAACCTCTGAGCCACCTAATAGGTGTAATTTTTTTTTATTGGACTAACATTTAGTTTAAATAAGACGAGCTTTCAAGAGATCTGTCCTCCCTTTATCAAGTCCCCAGCAATACTGAATATAGAAATTAGAAGCGAGTTAGAAAGCCATAAAAACAGGCAAAAAGACATTATACTAAAATAAATTATTGTAGCATAAAGCAATCAGGTGTCCTAAATACTGCTAGGAATAGGTTAGAGCGACAATTGGTGGAATTCTGTGATTCAGAGACAAATTATAGCTTTAATCCACTTTTTTTTTGGAAGCAGGGAGTTGTCTAACCCCCTGCTTTGTTGCCAAACATGAATCTCAAGTCAGGTTGGGCTTAGCTAACTGACGATTGACATTATAGCTCCTTCAATCAGATCCCTGCTAGATCTTTAATGGATCTGATTGGAGGAACTTTAATATCAATCATTTAGCTAAATGCTCCACCCAACCTGACTTGAGATCCAAGTTGGCATTTAAACAAAGAAGCAGCAGGGAGTTTACTTCTTTTACTACAGTTTTAGCTAAAGCTTTTAGCATTCAGCCAAGAGAACTCCCTGCTTCCTAAAAAAAACAAAAAAAAAAAAAACACGTTTGGTTTAGTGGACCTGACAGAAATAAAATTTACCGTTATAGTGAGTTAGAAATCCAAGATCCACACAGAGAGGGGCTTGTTCTCTAAAGTGTGAATTCGACTGTCAAATTCTCAAAACAGTGGATTCCCGTAGCAAATGCGCAACTGCGACAATATTTCCATAGTAAAGTGACAATATTCTCATTATAAAGAAGCGACAGTAGCAGTCTATTGCGACTGTCTTTAGCTGGCAAATTCACACCTTTACGCAACAATTCAGACTTTAGAGAATAACCCCGAGTCCTGTATTTTGAATATTAAAATGCATTATTATTTACAAATCAGTACCTTTGGGCTGTAGTACTAACCTACAGAACTGCTGGTGCCAATATCTCATCGCCACCATATTGTATCCTTATTAATATGCTAATGAACCATGACACTTTTTAAATTTATTATGCTGTATTTAAACAAAAAAAAAGTTATCGTCAAAAATTTTTTAAGCAATTTCTTTTTTCAAATCGAAAAGTTGTTTTTAATCCTAAGCAGAAACCTTTATAATTATCCCCATAGTGTCCGACTGGCTCAGGAACATCACATAATACAATAACAATGAAGCATGCACTCAAGTGCTGGTTTTCCTACATGTTCTGTGGTCAATACCCAAGACTACAGCTTTCTCAGCAGAAAGTGAAGCTGAATTGCTATAAAGACAGCCATATACTTGAAACGATGCATGCAGAAGCAGCAGAAATTATCAGGAAGGGAAAGACTGTGGGTTTATTGGGATGCTGGCATGTAGTCCAATGAACAAATATAAAAAAAAAAAAAATATGAGGGGAAGCAATAACATGGGTAAATGTTGCAGCAGTAAACCATAGCAATGTGTTCATATATATCATTATGGCAGTTTAGTAAAATGTATTAACTTAGCAGTTGCTAGGGACTTCCAGAACTTCTACCATCTCCAATAACAATTAAATAGAAAACAGAAAAACAAGGAGTCTTAATAAGTGCAAGACATTGCTATATAGTATTTTGGCTTAAGAAATAAAAAAGAAAGTAACAGCAATGGGTGAAGGTTTTCAATATTTACTTTCAGCATAGATCATCTACACGCCAGCACAATCTATAGTGAGAAAAATATATGTCTGCCACTATTTGCTAACAAAGCTCTAAACGAGAATTTCCAACCCGTAAATTCGGCAATTCCCATACACAGAAGCACACTTAGCTTACCTCCTTACTCAAATCTGAACTCCCAGGCTGAGCAGTTGCCCCCAATTCCTCCAGACTTTGCCCATCTCGGTTTTGTTCTGACCCAGAACTGCTGAGATCTGGTGGATTATCAGAGGGACGGCTGGAGCCAGTTTGTGCACTAGATACAGATCCCTCACTTTCCCTGTGCACTAGCCAGGCATCTAGTTCTGTGCTTGGCACACTCAAACGGTCTAGGGACCGTACACAGCTCAAGAGGCGCCTGGAGGTAAAGAACTGGTCTAAATCCACACTCTTGGGATGCACTCCATATCCATCAGAAGTGCCCCTTAGGCTGTGGAATTGGGTCTGTGTGTAGGCTGAGGTTGGTCCCAGAATAATTTCATGTAGAGGGGGCAGGTGAGAAGGCAAGTAAGACTCCAGGTCCAGGCGAACACCCATCAGGCTAAGCAGAATGGTGAACTGAATCAGACCCTCAGTGAGATACTTCTTCAGAGACAGCATGTCTGGGAGCCCCAAAGAATCCGGGACCCCCAAAACATACACAGTCTTTACCTGAAACAGAATAATGTATATTGATTGACCTGTTATGAAACACATTTCACATACACCTTTTCAAACCCCACCCACTGTTCTATACTTAAACATCATGAACAGGAACGAAGGAATCACACCCTACTAACTTGTTCTGTTAGCAAGAATATAAGATGCAGTACTATTATCAAGCAACAATGTTATCACTACACTAGTGTAGTCTTTCAGTTTTTCCAAATGTGCAATACTATCAGTACATAATTCTAAAATTAGCCATATAATAAGTTATCTTTAACCTATGGTTACCCAGGTTATAGTTTCATACTACTCCCTGAATCCTGATTACTGGAACAATTGGAGTTGCATTGTAGTGTTATCTAGAAACCAACAGCAAGAAGATCACACAGTTACAGGGACCAATAAATATATATTTTCTCCCACACTTCAAATAATTTTTACATCATCCATTTCATGTGATGCAATTTCACACTACCCATACTATTTTTTGTTTCAGTATCATACAGACATCATCCATTTCATGTGATGCAATTTCACACCACCCATACTAGTTTTTGTTTCAATATCATACAGAGATATATACAGTGGTACCTTGAGATACGAACAGCTCACTATATGAATTTCTTGAGATAAGAATTGCGATTCGGACCGTTTTCCTGTTTGAGATAAGAGCTGAAATTTGAGATACGAACTGTTTTGGCCGGAAAGGATTAATTTCATATGTATTATTTTAAAAAGGTATAATTGGTTTGAGATACGAACTGTCTTGAGTTACAATCTCGGTCATGGAACTAATTAAATTCGTATCTCAAGGTACCACTGTATATTTATCAAAACACATACACAAGTCTTAACAATAGAGCTCATTACAACAGAGATTTTATATTTTCATGGGCAGTAAACAGTAGTTAATCCTCCCTGTCATTCATGTACATGAAAAATAAAAAAAACTTGACTGTCTTAAGTCCCTGAAAGTACTTATTTAACTTTCCCACACCCTTTTACACAATACGCAACAAACAGACCAAAACAACGATCTGCAAGTTTACATGTTTATAAGAATTACCGTATGCACTTGCTATCAGTAGGTATACAAACCTTTGATAACCCACTTTCTTAATTTACAGGAACATACCACCAAATGTTTTTTTTCTAACCACAGAACGGATTCAGAAATCATGAACTAATTAGAAAAACAAAAAGCACTTCTACAATACCATACTTCTTAAAATCCAATATATATTGTGAAAAATTATTTAAAAACAGAAAGGAGACAGAGGTCAAAAATAGGATAATCACACAGACAAAGCCTTACGCGTTATTCACCCTTTAATCATAGGCAACTGATTAGAACATATACTGAAATATAATTATATCCTAAAAGCAACATTTACTATTCCGTAAAACAATCTCTCGCTGACTGTAGGCAGCATTCTTATGCAATGCATTTCATCTACAGCAATATAAATCTCAGCTGATGTATACACTCTTGTCAGCAGGACATTATTGCGAAACACAAACATTAATTGCTAAATATAATCTTGCCTTTTCTGTGTCCCGACTCCTAGTACTTAACCAGATTTCTCTTTCTCCAAAGAATTCATAAAAAAAAAAAATTGTCTTAAAATTTAAGATAGTCGTAAACATTTGATGAAATAGATTCCACACATTCATTACTGCTAAAAGGAAGTTTTTGTTTACAAAATCTTTTTTGCAACAACAGTTTTCTTGCTGTAGAAAATATTACAAATCTCAACATACTAAGTGCAGAGTCTCTGTGCAAATCCATTAGCAAACAGTCCCTCAGACCCAGAGGTCCCTATATACCTGATGTAAGTGAAAAGTTATCTTAGGAGAAGCCCCATATGTCACATGCTGCAATTTAGCTATTTGGTTAACAAACATTCTGCAACTTGACACCTCCAAACTGAACTCTTAGTAAACAGTGTTTCCATTATCTTTATCAGCTATGCCAAAACCCACAGAAACGTATAATAAAACCAAGCTGCTCCACTGCATATTTAGAGGAAAAAACTCATTTATCTCAAAGTGAAAAGTCCAGGAAAACTATAGTAGAAACAAGCTGCCCCACTGTATATTTAAGGGAAAATTCATATTTATTGTGGAGTGAAAAGCCCAGGAAACCTATAGTAGAAACAAGTTACCCCCCTGTATATTTAGGGGAAAATCCACATTTATTGCAGAGAAACAAGCCCAGGAAACCTATCGTAGAAAAAAGTTACCCCCTGTATATTTAGGGGAAATCCATATTTATTGTGGAGTGAAAACCCCAGGAAACCTATAGTAGAAGCAAGTTACCCCCCTGTATATTTAGGGGAAATCCATATTTATTGCGGAGTGAAAACCCCAGGAAACCTATAGTAGAAACAAGCTGCCCCTCTATATTTAGGGGAAATCCCCTTTATTTCCTTAGGGGAAAGCCCAGGGAACAATACTACAGGAACATATAATACAAGTATGGACCATATTCTACACTCCTCATAAATATAATTTCCTATGTTTAGTGACCGAGTGACATAACATAAACCCACATGTACAGTCTGTGCATTAGCCCCAGACAAAGAAACCCTCATTTATCCACTTCCCCAGTTTCACATCTTTTCCCCACTGCCAAATCCTTCACCCCTACATGGCCACACTGACCCACAGGGCTTCTGGTAGCCACACTGACCCACAGGGCTTCTGGTAGCCACACTGACCCACAGGGCTTCTGGTAGCCACACTGACCCACAGGGCTTCTGGTAGCCACACTGACCCACAGGGCTTCTGGTAGCCACACTGACCCACAGGGCTTCTGGTAGCCACACTGACCCACAGGGCTTCTGGTAGCCACACTGACCCACAGGGCTTCTGGTAGCCACATCAATACAGTGAATCCAAATAAAGCCAGAAAGCCTGCTCTCCTAGGGGGTGCTGGGAGATGTAACACAAAAACAAGAAGGAGGTCTTGTATGGATGACTGTCTGTATATATCCCATACTGTTTCCCCGACACCCGCTTCTCGGACCCCGCCTCACCACACCGAGCTGTTGGGAAGGTTCCTCGTGTCTGTACCACCCGTGGATCTCAGCTCCAAGCTCTCACTTCCGCATCACCCGGCAACAGTAAAAGCTCGCAGCGCCAGCCAATCAGGAGGGCTACAGATCCTATGTATAGTGACAGACAGCAGCGGGAACCAATAGTGAATTAATAATAACAAAGGCAGCCAATCAGACGAGGGGAGGATACCGCGCCACCCAACTATGCATGTCACATCATCCGCCTATCAGAATGTAGCCTTCCCTGTTACCAGCGGTTACATCACCGGCTGTCACCAGGAAGCTGAAGGGAAATATCCCGGCTTCTCCGTCTGCTCCCCGCCACATCTGCCGGTACTGGCTCTTATATCATGTTTGGTCTCCGGAGGGGACTACAGCGTGTAGCGGGAAGCAGACGGAGGTGACGGAGACCAGGAAACCCGAGGCCTACCAGTGACTTGCAGAAATACTGAGACGCGCGTCACTCGTTCTGGAACGTTCTGTACGTCTGACATCATTACGTTCCCCCACCTAAGACTTTGTATCACTGGGCAACGTGGGGTGTGATGTAAACATACCGGCGCCCCCTAATGGTGTAGTTACGCCCGATCCCTACAGGGGCGCTGTAGCAGTGAGTCGCGCTGTCTCTGGCTGTGGGCGTGGCTTCGTTAGGGCTGAGCATGAGTTGTGCGGAGGGTTTACCGGTACCGTGCTTGTCCTCTACCCGCCTCACTACCGAGAGCTTCTCCTGCCTGCTCCATAGTAACCCTTCCCTGTGTGTGGCTGGCTGTACAGAGCGTGTATAC